>NCSK02000300.1:0-32094 GCA_002276475.2 Chlorociboria aeruginascens | reverse complement strand
ACATCGAGTTCCGGTGTCAGATACCAATATTTTAATAATAATATAATATATTAAAAAATTAATATTTAGCATTGAAACTTAATATTTTATATAAATCTTAATTAATAAAAAAATTAAATTTATATATTAAATCTTTTATATAAAATATTTTAAATTTTATTTAAAAGNNNAATATATAATTAAAAATATGGGAAATCGAAATTTAGATTTCGTACAAAATTTTAATTTAATATATATATATTATATAAATAACTTTATATAAAAAAAAACAATTTAATTTAAGTATAACTAATTAATATATATTATAATCGATAAGTTCGTGCCACAAATTAATATTTATTAGTTTTTTATATAAAAATTATTTATTTTATTTTATTTTATTTTATTATCAGTGATAATACTAGCGAATATTGCAATAAGCATTAGCAAGTGCCTTGGATCCAACACAAGTGTAATACCAACGGGTATTATCAACAAATATATTGAAAGAAAAGTTTAAAATAGCAAATGTATTATTGGAGGAATTTATAACAGCAAATATTACGTGTTGCAAAGAAATTATAAAAAGTGCAATTAATATAAAGTTTAATTATATTATTATTGGCTCACTCAATTTCTTTTTTCTTTTGCTGCAAAACGAAAACAATTATTATTAATTCAAATGACAAAAAAGCTTTTTTTACGCATTTGTTTGCGTATCAAAAACTTAAATTAATATTATTAAGTAAAAAAATAATTATTTGGAGATATATTCACAACTTTTCCAATTGAAATATTAGTTGGATTAACGAAAAAAATATTAATAATAATGCTATTATTAAAACCTAATTTTTTTTTAATATTTTTTTTAATCTTTTTCTTGGTTTTTTTTTTTTTGCTTTATATCTCGCATATTAGAAAATTTTTTAATGCTTAACTTATTCAAAATATATTATTAAAAATATGTTTACATTTATTGTTAATTTTTCCTTCCAATATATATTAACAATTAAGATTAAACTTAGCCTAATCTCGATCGCTTATAATTTATATATATTTCAAAACTATTTTATTTTATCAAATAACAAGCAAATTTAAGCCAATTTTAGGCCGCTAAATATTTATAAACTCAAAATTCTTTAATACAATATTTTCCTTCACAAAAGAGCTAGAAATATCACGCATCAAATAAATAATATTATGGCATTCTTAACATTTTTGCATTATATAAGCGAATTTTTTATTATTAATATATTGGATATTATTTCTCTTATTTGCAGAAATTCTATGTTGGATACGCTAGTTTGCAATGCTTTGTTCAATAATATTAAGTGGGTTTTTTTTAATTAATTTGTTGGCATCAATTTCAAAGTGATTTATAATTGTTTACATAATATTTATTTTTTTGTTTTGTTAAATAACATTTGATTACAAACTTCTCTGATAAAATATCTGTTGCTTATTATTTAATTTACCAATTATTTTTACAAAATCTGCAAACTTTTAGTAAATTACCAAAACAAAACCTAGATCTTAAAATTTATTGCTTGTCGCAAATCAAGAAAAGCACCAATGCCAGAGCTTAGATCAAAAAAAATCTTTTGGGATATATTAAAAAAAACATAATTTTCATAATTTGGAGGCGGTGGGATAAATTCTAATATTTAGGCTCTTGGTAAACTAAGAGCCCAGAGCCCGATTTCAAATTTGAGCCGTTACTGCTTCGCTTACTATTATTAAAATAATTTTTGTTGATTTATTTTTCTTTGGTTATTAATATACTTAAGTTCAGCAGCTATTTCTACTTGATTCAAGATTAATTTTAAGGGATAAATTATTGGTTCGCAAATTCCCAAATCTTGTAATAAATAATATATTATATTTAGAGCCAAGAAATATTATTATTATATTTGGGGCTTGCTTAACACGAAGGTTCAAAATTGAGCAATGTTTAAAAATTGTAATAATACTTGAACAAATATGCTGTAATAATAGCTCTCTCAAGATAATATAAACAAAAAATCTGAACAACAAACAATATTATATATTTAAGCACAATGTAATGGGGCCCGAGGAGGGAAAAAGTGAAAGTACAAGGCGAGGCCTCTTTTATTAGGCTGTGCGGATGGGGCCAAGTCCAAAATTTTGGGAGGACTCAGCTTTATAAATAAAGTTTTATAAATTATTTTATTAATTGGTTTAATATTATTTTGTGTTTTATTTATTATAAATTTTTAAATTTTGCTAATTATAATTTTATTATAATTTTTGAAAGTTATCGAAAACCATAATATTACGGCTAATAATAATATTAATAAAAAGAAATTCTTGATTAATATTAAAAGTAAAATGCATAAAATTATATTTTGGAAAATTTATAAACAAGAAGAATATTATTAATTTAATCAAAATAAAAGTTAAGAATTTATTATTTTTATTGCATATGATTTAGTTTTTAAAATAGTTTTATTATCAACTTTATTATATAAGAAAGTTTTAAAGAATTTTTAAGATTTTTAAATTAAAAAAATTGCAGCAAAAAATAATGTGTTTTTTTGGAGATATTAAAAATAATTAAATAATATATATAAAATATATTTTATTATTTTATATTTGTTATAATTTTTTATTTATATAAAAATAATTAATTATATATTAATAAATATAAATAAATCCCTAGTAAAGCCCTGTGGCCCCATGTTCAAATTGGATATTTATATATTTCAAAAAATTTAATTTTAATATATTTCTAAATTTTATTTTTAAAATATAAGCTTTTTAACTTATTTTAATAATGATATACAAATTAAATTGTTTAATTCTTGCCAACTTATAATAATGCATTCTCAAAATATTATATATAAAAAATTTATACAATACTTAATATATAATATTTAACTTTGTAATAATATAAGTTCCAAAAAAAAAAGAAATAAAAATACAAAGCAAAGCTTCTTTTATAATAACTTTGTTTAAAATAACTCGAACTTTAAAACTATATTAAACGCACGTGCAAATTATCTGGTCTTGATATTTGAGATGGAATGAACGGCTAATTTATCAACAACAACGTTAACTAATCAATGTCGAAAGCCCAGGGTAATTAAATTTTGAATATAAAACATATCTTTGTTAATTGCAAAAATGCTTTTAATTATTAAAGAGCGAGGGGTTCACAAAGTTGTCACAGAACTCACTCAGGCATATTTTAATTAGGGGCTAATATAGTAATGCATGGATCCGGGAAAAAAAAAAAAAAAATTATAAAAATTTTTGAGAAAATTTTTTAGCTTTTAGTTCTGTTCTAAAGATATATTTATTATAGCTTTTTTACTTTGGTTTATTAACTTCTATATTAATTCGATAAATAATCTATCAAAAATTGATTATAATTAGTTAATAAAAACTAGATAAATAATATTAATAATATACCAATAATATATAAAGGTTAATATCGAAATAGCAATATAATTTCTTTATAATAAATATAAACAGCTTTATATAAACTATTTTTATTATCAAATAAATTAATATTATTTTTTATTTTTTATTTTTTTAATTATTTATATAATTATTATATTTGAAAATTTAATAAATTATAAGCCCGGCTGCGTAAGCAATAAGTATTGAAGCTTTATGTTTTTAATAAACGTGCGAATTTCTTATATTTATTTTATCTTATAAATTTATATAGCAAAAACTAAGAAAGAACAAAAAAGCAAAAAAAATATTATGTAAAAGTTATATTTAGCAAGAAAAAGCATACGCAAAAATATTCTAATTTAATAATACTAATCTAACGAACTTTTAAGCAGTAAATTATTATATATACCTAAATATAATTTTAACAACAAACATATTAATTAATTAATATTTGAACAATTAATTAATAAATCTTAAAATTATTTTTTATATAAAAATTTGAATATTAAACAAAAAATATTAATATATTAAATATAAATAAAAATAAAAAGAATTTATTTTCAAAAAGCATAAAGCTTCAAAGAAAATTAATAAAATATTAGAAATATTGCAATATTAAATAATCTAAATTAAATATTTGATTTACAAACGAAGATTTCAGCAGTAATTAACAAATATAATAAAAAAAATTAGCAAAAAAAAATTCAAATTATAAAAAAAATAAAAAAAAAAAGCAAATTTTAATACAATAATTATTATTATGCTAAATATTAAAAATATTTTATTTCAAGCAATTTGTGAAGATAAAAGTAATATAAAAGCTGTGGAATTGCTATATGCTCGAGAAGCACCTAATATAAGTTTATAACTTAGCAAGCTAAGCTAAGCGAAGGGTGCCTAAGGTTACAAATAGTTAGGTGACTATGTTATATAATAAGTTAAGTGCTTAATAAAAATATATTTTATAATAATCTTTTTGAATTAAAAAAAATTTAATGTTTTATTGAAAGCAATATAAATAATATATTTTTTATTTATTATTTTAAAAAATTATTAAATTTTTTTATTAATTTCTTTATGTTAAATAATTGCTTTTCGCTATTTTATATATTGTACTTTGGTTCGTAGCTTTTTTATCGTATAAAATATCAAATTTGTTTTGTTAAAATTTTGCGTATAAATAAAATTTAATTAATAATAAATAATTTATTATTTTTATTATTATTTTTAACAAATACAAAATGTAATAATTAGGGCAGGGTTGTTAATAAAAATTATTGCTTAATATATAAGGTTCCAATTATGCAATTAAAAATATATTGTAAATGCGCTAATATTTTGAAATATTAAAACGATAAGTAAATTGTTTTATTTTTTTAATAATTATAAAAGATTTTATTTGTTGCTAATATAATTTCAATAATATTGCATTAAATATTAAGTAATTTTTATAAAACTTAATAAAGATTTTATTGTTAACATTCAAAAAAATATATATATATTTCTAATTATAATAATATTTTATTATTATTAAAATATTTGCGATAAAATTGAAAATATTAATTTGCAAAATTAAAATATGTAATATTTTCGTTAATAATAAATTAGATATTAATAAATGCAAAATATTGTTTAAAATAAAGCTTATAACAATTTTATTAAAAGCGCGGCCAATAAATACTAAAAAAAAATTATTAATATAATATTAAAATAAAAATAAATATTTAGGTTATTTAAATATATTAACAAAAAATATAAAACAAAAAGCGTAATGCAAGCTTAACAATTTAATTAATATGTTTTAATTGTTTATTAGTTTAAGAATAATAAGCTATATTAAGAATTAATTTTGTTTTTAATATATTAAATATATTTTGCTATAATTTAAAAAAAAATTAAGGTTTTTTATTTAAAAAAATAACTTTCGAAAATTTCTAATCGAAATCAACAAATTAAAAAATTAAAGCTAAAATTTATTATAAAAGTTTTTATATTGTATAACCCGTAATTAATATAATTTTTTTGCTAAATTTGTAGGTAATAAAAAAAACAATATTATATTTATCTTTGTAATAAGAAAATAATAGTAATATTAAAATAAAATTTATAATAATTATATAAAAAAATATTAATAACAAAATAATAAATTATAATAAATTGAATAATGCGTGCTTTTTAATTTAATATATTTCGCATTGCAAGCAATATTTTAAAAAGTTTTTTAAATATTATGCAATATCGCGAATAAAAAAAATTTCAATAAATTATATTGTAAAGTTTAGCAAAATTAAAATATTTATTTTAATTATGCGCGTCGATAAAAATATTTTTAAAGCAATTTAATAAAATATATAATTGCCTAAAAATTTCATTTTAAAATTTTTAATAAATAAAATCGTTATGCAGCTCAAATAATAAATTTATAAAATTTAATATTTTGGCTTTAGTTTTAAGAATTTGAAAAATCTTAAATTATCTAATATTAAAAAAGTAACCTGCCAATATTCTAATTTTTAACTTAGGCGTTATAAAAATTAATAAAGCAATATATATATACGCTTCAGCTATCGAAGTGTACAAAGCATTAAGTTTATCTATAAAATAAAGTAATAAAGCAAAATTATTATAGCAAACTATTGGCAATTGTAACAAAACATTAAATATAATATATAATTTCTTAAATTTATAATAAAGCTTTATAAAAAGCGTTAATAAAAATTTAAAAGCATATATAAATTTTAAATTCAACTTTGAAACTAAAATAATACATATAAATAAAAAATATTATAATATATTAATAAATAATTTATAATTAATATAAAATATAATAAATAAATAGCGAGTCGATTCGATGTAATGCTTAATCTTACAAGCTATTTATATAATTATAATTATTTCTATTTTGGTTGGCGAATATTTTTTTTTTTATAAAATTTAATTTTCAAAATAAAAATATAATAAATTTAATATTAAATTTTCGAAAATATGTTAAACATATAAAAATTTTATTAGCCTAACCAAATAATTAAGCAACTAATATTATTATATAAAAAATATTAGAATTAATACTTAAATATAAGGCCAAAAATAATTTAATAAGCAATTATTAATTTTTGTTATTAGCAAAATTAAAATATATTATAAATAAAAATTAAATTAATAATAGGCTTGGTTTAATATAATAAATTATTATATCGATATTATGCTTGAAAGCATTAATATTAGCAAAAAGCTGCTTATAAAAATTATAATATATTAAAATACGCAATAAAGCAAAAATCTTTTATAAAACATAAAAATTATTTAATTTTATTGCTGTAGAACTGCTATATATTATTGTTTTAAAAAAGTTTTAACGGAATTTGCTTTTGGTAGATGCTAATTTTAATAAAAAAGTTTTTTTGCTTTCGAAAAATTAGCTAATTATTGCATAGTTTTTAATATATTAGCGAAAATAACCAATTATTTTAAAATAAATTTCTAAATTCTTTAACGTTTTGGGAAAGGCAAGATCGCGGATGGCTGCAAAACGTTCTTTTATAATATTAAAACCAAAATTAATAATCTTTTATTTAAGAACCATAGCAAAAAAAAAAGCTTAAAAATATTTTTTTTAATTTTATAATTATATTTTTTATTTTGCAAAATGCTAAAAACTTAGCGCAAATATTAAAAATATTAGTTAAAAGTACGGCTCGCTACGATTATATTATTAATATAAGCTTTCGTAAAATTAAAATTATATAAAAATAAATTTATTTTGTGTTAATAATATATAAATAAATTTTTAAATTTTATAATAATAACATTAAACGTTTTTTAACCACGATGCATAATAATATTAAAATATTATTTTGATTTTAAATAAATTTTTTATTAATAAAAAAAATNAATAATATTGATCACAAAAATAAATTTATAATTTTAATATATCGCGATAATATTAACCTAAAGCAATAATAAATATATATTAAAAATAATTACAATATTTAATATTTTAATATTAATAATAACTCTGCTAACTTACTGTTGGTATCAAAGGGATATGTGTGTCGATCGACAAGATCTTCGGTAAGAATTAATATGTTATGGAAAATGTATTTTATTAAGTCTAAAGCTGGAAGAGATTGGAAGGGGAGAATTCTTTATATATCCAAAGTAGTGCCTCCTGGTAAATCCTATTGATTCACCAGCTGTTTTTTGCTAACCTCCCATATTTACCCATGGGGCCCAAAAGGGCAATATATGAAATTATTCCCATATATGCCCCGACGTTGACCCATTGTACTCCCATGGGTAGAGTTGCCCTTTATGACCCGAAATATATTCCTACACTGGCAAACTTTCTTTTATGCTAGCAAACGCCAAAAATCACTTTTTCCTTCTAATAGGGGTAGAGGTCACGTGAACTTAAAAATTTTTAAGTTCACGTGACCCTGGACCTCATAGACTCCATTGGTCTTTTTATTCTTCTGTCTCCTTTCGTTCCACCCATCCTTCCACTCGAATTTGCCACTCGTTAGTATCGACGAAGGTTTCCAATGCCTTGTTAAATGCTCCCTTTGTCATAGCATCTGCAGGATTATCCTTGCCGTTGATCCATCGCACCTCCATGATCTCCCGTTTCTCATAAGACTGTCGGAGAGCCATAATATCTATCATAAGGCGTTTCTCTTTTGTAGTCCCTAGCTTGACGAGACATTCGTATAAAGAATAAGAGTCTGTGCAAACGATAATCGGTATTTGAGGCAGAGCAAGTTGGTCGGTAATAATTTTAAGAGTTGTTCCAATAGCGATCCCCATATCGACTCCTCCGACCATACCATAGATTTCAGAAGCAAGAACACTCCTGGTAACTCTTTTACTTTTCGTTGAGCTATAGTGTACTAGGTTTCCTCGTAGTGTAAAAGTCTGCTCCGACTTGGTCTCGTTAGCAAGTATAATCAGATATTTGATTTGGGAGCTAAGATCTTGGTTATTAGCAAACGATCCATTAACGAAGACATAAAGCTTGGCTGATTCGAGTACCAATGGGATATATCGAAGTTCTCGGTCCAAGTGATCCATTTGCCATTGAATCCGTTTGTTTAGCGTTTTGACGTCCTCAACCGTAGGGTCTTGATGTTAGGCAGCGACTGAGAGGTCAAACTGAGCCTCTGGTTGGCATATAGATGCAATATATGCCCCGCGTGCCCGCTGTTCCATATATTGGGTCTTGAAATCGGATATCTTATCGATTAGTTGAAGCTTCCTGCCTTGGTCCTTTTGTTTAATAGTCATTATTCCGTCAGTAGAATGTGTGAGAATACAGCCGTTAAAGACTAGATTGGAATCCGTTTGAAGTCGATCCCTTGGCTTAGCGACAAGTCCTGCTTTCTGAAGCTTATTATTTTCCAAATTAGCAAATTTCTCCGATCCAAGAAATAACGTATCGTCGGTCTGCATGCCGACGATTCCGAAAGCTTTTTTGTGAGTAGTAATAAGAAGACAAGAATTATATATGGATATAGTCATAGAAAGCTTGTCCTTGTAATGTCGGTAATAAGTGGCCCACCAATGGGTTCCTGCCTCCGGAATACCATATAATAGTTTTCTGATAATTATAATAGTGCCAGAAGGATATTGATTCTATATTTCCTTAGGAAGTCGGGCCAAGATTAGCCGGTTAAAAGAGATTGTAAATTGTACATATGCCTGGGTAATATTGCGTAAAAATAGGTTGATACCCAATTAGGCAAATGCTGGTGCTAGAGCAATAATCAACCGTTGACTCGCTCGTTGAATAATAGGTAATTAAGTAAGAACAAGCTTTTTTTCGGCATCGTTATATGCTTGGATAACTAATCTGGATTTTTTATAAGGTAATGCGGTAGTTTTGCCTTTGATCTTATTTACCAGCCGAGAGTTAAAGATTCTAACCCTAGAATGCGCAGCAGGA
This sequence comes from Chlorociboria aeruginascens, assembly GCA_002276475.2. Taxonomy (NCBI): domain Eukaryota; kingdom Fungi; phylum Ascomycota; class Leotiomycetes; order Helotiales; family Chlorociboriaceae; genus Chlorociboria; species Chlorociboria aeruginascens. Next base: position 22,754 of record NCSK02000300.1, on the reverse strand, counting down.
TTATATTAAACAAATTCAAAAATCCTTTTTGCAATCAAACTATCAATCTTTTGTTGCTGGGATTCTTAAAATAGTGCTCCGGCAGTAGTAATCACGCCCTTTTGACGAAGCTCCAATGATAGGGCCTTGTCAGCTTGTTCCTTGCGTGTAATAAAAGCTTCTATAGGTGGCTCCAAGTCGATTTCGTCGAAATCGTCATCCTCGCTATGAGTAGTGCAAAGAGCAATAAACAAATCAGTCACATGACCGGCCTCTGTTCGTTGGATATTTTTCGATCCTTTAGGACGGCCTCTGCCTCTCTTCGCGGGTTGGTTAATAGGATAAATCTCTTCGTCTGGAAGAGTAGAATCGTCGCCACCGAAATCTTTAGAGTCTGGTTTCGAAATATCGGGATCCTGGTAATATGGCTTAACCACTGTAGATCTAAAATTAGTAGGTCCATGTGGCATGTCAAGGGTACACGTTTCGCCAGAAATCGCAAGAAGTTTGAATGGCCCCTGCTATCCTCCCTTTTCTCTCTATACCTTCACATCTGACTAAAGGGGGAGGTCCAATGTCGGTTGAGTATTTGGTTCATTTCGCATAGCTAAAGCATTTTGAACCTATCTTTCTGCTTGTAATCGTCGAAGTTTCTTTATAGCACTCTTGATAGCCTTTGCTCTCTTGACGATTCCCACAAAGGGGGGGTCGGATTCTGCCATACGCGGATATGCTCCAAAGATTAGTAAGGTAGGTACTAAGCCTTCCGGTCCTGCAGTATCATTAACTGCCTTGACTGCTATTTGTAATATTGCATCCTTGCTAACAGATTCGCCTGCTAGCTCATTGCTAATCGTTTGATATGCTCGTCGTAAAGGTGCATAGTATCGTTTAACTAATCCGACGCTGTTGTGTGCTTCTACTGGTACTTCTTTAACATCGATAGCCATGGACTTCGCATATTGCTTGAACTTCGTAGATGCAAAGTTCTTTCCAGCATCGTGGACGACTTGGTCGGGGGGTCCTAAATACATATCAATCCAGCAGGCACGGAGTACTTTCCATGTAATATATATTGAGATATTGTTGAGAAATCGGGCCGCCCCAAAACCAGTAGCTGAATCAACGACGTGTAGAACCGGTGCTCCGTCAAGATAGAATATATCAATAATAATAGAATGGTTAAAATCAATATCGTTCTTGAGCGTAAACTTAAATCTGCCAGGAGACTTGCCATGCATCTAATATTGGTGGCACAGTTCAGTTAATTTCTTGATAGCCTCAAAGTTGGTATTATAGCCAGATCTCTCAAGGACCTTAATAAATCGCTGTACCGATGGGTGACCGAATCGTCGATAAAGCTGATGCAATTCCACTTCGGTAAAATGATTCCATGCTAGAACCTCTTCATTGCTGTTTAGCAGCATTTATGAATGCTTCCATTTCCGGACGATCGGAATAATCTTATTGCCTTGAATAAGGAGGTTTCGGAGATTATCGAACCGTACTCCTAAAGCATTCATATCTTGAAGACATATAAGGAATGGTGTGTTGGTAGGCACCACGTGAAACGTAATCTCTCCTAGCGGGGTAGGAACTCGTACGGTGCCCTTAGCAATTGCAATGCCTTTACCAAACTTTATTTTATTCGCTCCAGAGGAAGAAACGTTAAGCTTAATGTGTGGGTATTCCTTCTGAAAAGCAAGGAATTGGGATTCCCCGACAAATGAAATACCAGCTGCCCCACTATCAGGCATAATTCCTTGAAACTTGTCTGACGAATATCGGTCGAAGGTAAAGGTAGAACTGTTCTATACCTTCGTTGGTTGGAATTTGTCATTCTTGGTAAAGGCATGATATGCAACTTGATCTTGAAATATAGAAACCAGCTTAGCCCTATCGATATTGCCAAGTTCTGTCATGAACGTAGTATGAGGGGCATTTTCAAGTGTTATAGTTGTGAATTGAGCGTGGTCGGGCTTCTGTTCAGGCGAGTCATCAAATTTTTTTTATTTCCTTATAATATGCCAGGAAGGACCCATATTCCGCAGGGGTAGTCTCTGTGTCCGTCGTATATGCCCTCTAATCCTTATATCGTCTATAAGCTTCTCGTCGCTCTGCCATTGTATGCTTTGTTAAGTAGCATCCGCGTTTGTGGCAGATATAGCATTGTTGGTCGGATTGTTTGCTCTTATCAAACTTGCCTCCACGTGTGCCTCCTCGATGTAGGTGATCGTTATGGGACTGACCTCCTCTGATATTACTTAAAATCTTAATTTCGTTCTTTCCTTTGTGTGAGCTACCGCTATATACCCGATCGACCCAGAACTGTAAGGGATGGCTATCGCTTTTTGGATCTGTGTCGAGATTAGCGTAGCTATTCGCAGACGAATCGGTAATATATGCAGGCATATATCATTAGGTAATCGTTAAGATCGCGGATTGTATTCCAGCACAAAGTTCTTGGAAGGTAAGAGAAGGTTGAAAAAGCGCCGGTTGGCATTTTAGAATTTCTTGGCACGCGTTTAGAAATTAATTTCTTAAATTACGATCACTTTGATAGCTTGCGTCGAGCCCTGGCTGGATTTGCTGCAGTTTATCAATAATGAGCTGGAAGCATTCAAGTCGACTCTTTCCAGGGTTCTCCGCAATAGTTCTGGCAAGGAACGTTTGACGCCATTCCGTCAAGTACTTCTGGTAAGTTTCGTCGGTCTCGAAATAAGCCTTAGTTATCTTTACGATTGTGGGAAAATTATAGGATTTCCCATATATATAAGCGAAGTAGAACTTTTCTGCACGTCCCTTAAGTATAGTAAAGAACGCAAGCTAATATTGGTCGGGCTATAGACCGATTTTAGAACAATACTTATAAAACTTCTTGAGCTTGGTGTCCAGAATATTATATTCCTTTCTTTCATACTTCTTATCGTTATTGCTATATACCTTCATAAGGTCGGTAAGAAGTCTAGAAGATATATTGGCTGGTGCCGAAGGTTGAAGAGATCGATTATCGGCTGGGGGTGGTGCATAATAGTTAATGGGAAAAGACGGATATCGACCAGAAATAGGTAAATATCTATTAACTGGAGACGGTGGATATCGGCCAGCTGGAGGGGATGGATATCGACCAACTGAAGAAGCTGGGTATCGGGTTCGGTCGGGGAATACCTATCGATATCGATCGGTAGATGCAGGTGGGGGTCCAGATCGATTCGGAGCAGATGGGTTCCGGCTCTGATTCTGATACCAGTCCTCTGAAGGGAATCGTTCAGAAGGTTAAACAAACGATCGTTGAATCCGCGGGATCGGAATTCGATTCGGCTCTGTCATCTCCGGGGTTCCTTGTCTCTGCGTTGGTCTTGGAGAAGGGGGTAAAGGTGCATGTTCCGGTCTCAACAGTTCTTCTGGAATAAAGGGTATCCTTGGCGGAAAGTAGGCGATTCGTTCCTGATCCGTTAACTTCTCTAGTTGCTCTGCAGTTGGCACATGTGGAGTTGTTTTATTAAGATACTCAGCTAGAAGTTTTGCAAATAACGTTCCGGATTTCCAGGTTCGTATCCATACTCCATTAGCTCGCATATATCCGATCATTTCTTTAAGAACTTGTTAGTAAGCAATAAATAATATGTTTTTTGTTTACTTATCGAAGTCTTGATGGAAGTTGGTCCACAAGTTATGACCCCGTAGGTGCCTTGACTTGTATATTTCCAGGTAGTACAGGACGTATCCCGTAATGGCTTCCCTCGTTATGTGCTCTGGTAGACTGAAATCGAGATTTTGTTCCCACAGGGATTCGTCAATTTGGTAGTCACTTCTTGTCGTTATTATAAAAGGTGGTACAAGGGGTAGGTTGTACAGAGTAAAAGGAGGTAAGTATCGTAGAATATCTCCTGATTCCTAAGCCACGGGTAAGGTAAGAGGAATCGCGTAGGTGGATACTTGGGTGCGTGATAAACGCAAATCAGCGAACGGGTAAGGTTTCTGATTTCCTGGGTATTCTCAAGATCTCTTGGCACGGGTAAGGTGGAAAAAATCTATTAATATCCTTTAACATAAGCTCTCAAAGCAAGTCTAGTTCACAGCACGGGTAAGGTGGGATTCTAAACGCAGGTTTAGTTCGGGCCACGAAAAGGATCTGCTTTTAGCTTTAATAATATATCTTTTCTTGGATACTTAGCTATCTGTGATATTCAACCACTGATCAGTGTTGGTATCAAAAAGATATATGTATCGATCGACAAGATTTTCGATAAGAATTAATATATCATGAAAAATGTATTTTATTAAATCTAAAGCTGGAAGAGATTGGAAGGGGAAAACCCTTTATATATCCAAAATAGTGCCTCCTGGTGAATTCTATTGATTCACCAGCTGTCCTTTGCCAACCTCCCATATTCACCTATAAGGCCCAAAAAGGCAATATATGAAACTATTCCCACATATGCCCCGACGTTGACCCATTGTACTCCCATGGGTAGAGTTGCCCTTTATGACCCGAAATATATTCCCACACTTACTTTTGGAAAAATAATATTTGATAAATAACAAAAATAAAAAAAGTAAAAAATATATTTTGCATAATATAAAATATTTGATTTTGATTATATAATTTATTAAAAGCAATATTAATTATTTTTTTATTTTAAATTTTAATAATATAAATTTTAGGCTTAAACAATCGAACGAGTTTTTGCCAATTTAATTTTAATTTAATTTTTATTTAATTTTTTTTAAATAAATTAATGCAATTTTTGTTAATAAAAAAACTTGGAAATATATCAAAGAGTATTTAATATACATCAGCGGCTTTATTATTATTATATATTATTATATTAAATTGCAAAATATATTTATTTTTTATATTATTAAAAAGCTTAAACAATTTTACAAATATAGGAAATTTTTGTGCCAAAGCATTTATTTTATTAAAATTATTATTAATAGGCAGATATATAAAATAATAATTCAAATTAAATTTTTAAATTAATTTTAGCTTAAAATTATATTTAATTTGTACTAAAGCATTATTATTGTTTTGTGCAATAATTTCAAATAATTTTTTGTTAACGAAATAAGCAAATATAATAAAATATATTTATACTAATTCAAAAATAAAATCTTGGTTAGGAAAAGCAATATAATGCATAGAAATAACGATCTTGCTATAAAATAAAATTATAATTATGTTTTGGGCAAAAATTAATTATGTAATTCGCGATTTATGTTGCATAATGCAAAAAATTTTTTAATATTATTATATTATTTTATTATTGCAACTTTTTTAGTAATACTAATATTAATTCGTTCGGGTTCTAATATATTAATATCGATTAATATTTTGGCCTAAAAATTGTCGACAAAATAAATTTTACAAATAATGCAAATATATAAATATTTATTTTCGAAATAAAAAATAAGCACGATATATTTTATAATAAAATGCTTCAAATTACTAATATTTCGGATTATAATAAGCGCAGCCATTTTACAAATTTTAATATTAAATAAAAATTAAATCAATTATGCTTTATTAATTAATAATAAAAAATATTTTATATTAAAATAAATTAATAATAATTATAAATTCAAATTAAATTTAGCTCAGGCAATAACATAGTGCTATTTACGAAATCTATAGCTTGTATTATAATCTTATGCAGCATTAAAATTAAATATAATAACCGAGGCAAAATATGCAAGGCTTATAATAATAATTTTAGAAAAATTTAATTCGAGTAATGCAAACAATGCAAATATAGCTATGCTTGTAATATATTTAAGCTTAACACAAATATTTTTTCTTAAATATAAATAAAATTTATTTTTGGAAAAAAATATAAATTTATATTAATAATATATATATTTTGAAATCGTTGGCCGAGAGAATTATGCGACAAATTTAGAATCGAAATTAATATTATAATTATAATGCTTATCTTAATAATTATTAATATTAATAAAGTTAGGCTTATTATAATTATAATATTTAAAATTTGGATTTAATAAATTATTATTATTGGCAAAAGCAACAATTAAATAACTTTAATATTAATTTTATAAATTACGAAAAACAGACGCGTTTTGTGCTATAATTTGCAATTGTTATAGGTTCGAAGGCAATGCTTGCATATTGCTTTATATTAGGATATTAATATTTGACATCAGAGCTCGGTGTTTTGTACAAAGCCTCGGGTAAAAAAAAAAAAAAATTAGGTTTATATATTAGGTGCTTTATACGAAACGCTTTAAATCTTCCCCAAAAAGCCAAGCATATAATTAGAAATATATAAAATCAAAATTTAAANTTTTGTACAAAATTTCGATTTAATATATATATATTATATAAATAGCTTTATAAAAAAAACAAAATAATTTAATTTAAATATAATTAATATATATTATAATTAATAAATTTGTATTATAAATTAATATTTATTAGCTTTTTGTACAAAAATTATTTATTATATTTTATTTATATTATCACTAATAATAATACCAGCAAATACTGCAATAAGCACTAGCAAATGCTTTGGATCCAACACAAGTGTAGTGCCAGCGAGTATTACCAACAAAAACATTAAGATTTTCTGGTTTTTTTTGGGTTCCTATCTTTTTTGATAATAAAATTAAAAATATCGAGCATGCTATATTTATTAATATGCTTATATATGTGGGGATTTTGGAATGGTCTATAATATGGGAATTGCTTAATAAGCTTAATAATAAGAATTCGAATTGGAGATTTATTTGACTTAACTTTGACTTAAGGGCATATAGCTAACCCATAGCCCTCTATATATAATGAAATAAAAGCTTTTAGGGCTTTCCATAGCTTATAAAGCAGTATTAATAATATAGCCTTCCAGTACTTTTTATTGCTTAGAAATTTTATATTAATAATATTGCCACTTTGCCACTTTGCCACTTTGCCACTTATATTACTAATTATATAATTACTAATTATAATACTCAATCATATTAATAATCCAACAAATATAATATATTTTCAAATTTTATATGCTTTCTTTTTATTTTCTAAATTATTATTATTTAATAATAAATTTCTTATAAATATTATTTTGCTTTAGCTATTTGATTGCGAGAAAAAAATTAAATAATAAAATATTTCAATATTTTGCATAAATTACCAGGAAAAAATATAGGGGGGGAAATGCTTTTTTACATTGGCGGTAGGTTTTAGGGTTGGGTATGATAAAATTAAGAATTGCGATTCGAGGCTTTAAATAATTTTTAATAATTAAGCTTAAAAATAATTATTAAAATATATAAATAAAGTTGTTTTTAATATCAATTTTATTAATAAAATTCTATTTCATATATATGTTTTTTTTTAAAAAAGCTTTTTTTTAGATATAAATATCTAGGCAAAAATCTTTGTAATATCCTAATCTCATTTAATTTCGCTTATAATGAGGCAAGGGGTAATTCCCCCGCTACAATATATAATTTTTCTTGATATAGCGAAAAATATTATTATTAACTATATATGAAACATTTATAATAAATTGTTTGATTATCTTAAAAAGCTATTTATAAAACTGCGAAAAAAAAATCTAAAGCAAAATTTATAAATTTCTAATTTTATTGCTATAATCGAAAATAATTTCGAAATTTTTTAATAATATTATTTTAAAACAAATAGTACTATTAAAGCTTAATATGCTTTGGCCGAAATGTTTAATTTATTTTAAAAGCTTAATATTTTTTTAATTAATAATTAAATCTTTAACGATTAAAAAAAAATATAAATAATTATTTATTAATTATTAAAAAAAAATTATTTTATTAATAATTTAAATAAATTTAAGAAAAATTTAAGAAAACAATCGATAAACAATTTAAGCTTAAATTTTATTTTTTAAAATTCGCGAGATATAGCAAAATTATAATTTTTAACAATTGTTATTAAAGCAAATGCTTTTTTGCAAACTTTAATTTTATCGAACAAAAAAAAAAATTAATATTTTGATTTTGTAGAAAAAAATTGCGCTATTATATTTAACGATTGCAAAAATAGCAAAAAATATTTCAGTAATATTAAATAAATATTAATATTATAACACAAAATAATAATAAAATTTATATTTAATTTATTTATTTAGCTGCCGAAACAAAAGTTAAATAAATTTTTAATATAATTTGCAATATTTATAAATATTATTATATTTATTTATATTTCGATATTGTAAAAAAATCAATAATTATTAAATATTTTTATTGATACAAATAGTTTATTTTTAAAAATTAGAAAAATATTAATTATAAATATAATATTTCAAATCCTAACTTATAAATCGAACAAAACGAAAGAAAAATTAAAGCAATATATAATTTTTTGGACAATAAAGCAGAAATAGAAAATTTATTATTATTTATTAAAAATCGTAAATAGATAGCTATTAAAGCATTTTCTAATATCGAAAATATATTATATTTTCTATTTTATTCTAATTATTATTATTAGATAAAAATCTTTTTTTCAGCTAAATAAAATAAAATGGAAAATATTTCGTTTTATTTTAATTATTATTATTAAATAAAAATCTTTTTTCAGCTAAATAAAATAAAAACGAAATATTTTTCATTTTATTTTAATTATTATTATTAAATAAAAATCTTTTTTTAAGCTAAATAAAATAAAACAAAATATTTTTTATTTTATTTTAATTATTATTATTAAATAAAAATTTTTTTCCAACTAAATAAAATAAAATAAAATATTTTTCGTTTTATTCCAATCATTATTATTAAATAAAAATCTTTTTTTAGCTGGATAAAATAAATCAAAATATTTTTTATTTTATCCCAATTATTATTATTAAATAAAAATCTTTTTCTAGTTGGATAAAATAAGACGGAAATTGTTTTGTTTTATCCCATTCGAAAAAACGATTAATTTTCCATTTCATCTGGCCAATCTAATTTCAACAAAGTTGGATTAATAATAATAATTATTATAATTTAATTTATTATTGTTAGCTTTTCGAAATTCGAAATTTTCCATTTAAAAATTCGAAAAACTAATTCAAAATTAAATTATAAATTAAAAAAAAGCAATAATTATATTAAACAAAAAATTTTATTTATAAATGTAAAATTTAACTTCTTTAATAAATTCGGCTCGAATAATCAAATCAAAAAGCTATAAAATAATATATGCTTCACGTAAATCGCTATTTTAAATCAAAATTTGCAATATAAAAAAATTATTTTTTGCTATTTTGTTAATTGTTATTATAACAAAAACTGCGTTTTTTATAACTTATTTTTAAGTACGCAATATTAAAAATAAATATAAAATCCGCCGAGAAATTCGATATATTTTTTAATAATCTTTATTAACATATTAATATATGCAAAATAATTATATATATAATTAAACAAAAAAGAAAAATATAAATTATAAACAATGTTTGTTCGAGGCTCGTAGAATTACTAATCGAAAAAATATTGTAGATTATTTTTAAATAAAAAAACAATTTTATAAACATTAAGTTTAAATTTTTTAATAATTTTAATTTGATAAATAATATTAAATTAAAGTACGATCAAAATCGTACTTGTTTTGGTGCCAATAAAATTCGTTAAAAATTGAATTCTTATAAAATAAATATAATAAAAACTAAGCTTTGCCTAATTTTCAAATTATGTTCTTTCGAAATAAAACATTTTGTTTGCATTTTTTTTTTGCTAGCTTTTTTCGATTTAAATATAAATAAATATAAAATTAAATAATTAAATTAAATCGTAATAACAAACAATTAAAAAATAGGAAAAATCAAAATTATATTATTTATTAAATTAAAATTTATTTAAAAAAAACAAAATATTGCTATTATATAGCAGCTTATATTTAAAAATAAAGTATAATAATTTGGACAATAATTAATATATAATTTTATAATATCAAAATAATAAATGCTTTAAAAGAGAAAATGTAAAAATATAGAGCAAGGCACTCTTTATAATAGCCTTGCTTAAGGTAGCTTGAATCCTAGTAGCCTGAGGTTGCAAGGCTATAACAGCCTCGATCTTCTCATCGAAATGCTTGATTTTGGAGCTTTTGTTATTGAGAAATAAAAATAGCATAGAGCATAATATATAGAAAATAAAATATGGAATATGAATTCAAAGACAGCATGAAATAAAATACAAATATCATGCATATAAGCAGAAATACAAGGTTCTTGTCACATACGCAGGGCTAGGGCTAGAACTAGGCCGAGGCTAGGCGAGAACATGTGACCTAAGCGAGGCCACTACAAATAATCCTCTCGCACTCAAATTCGATCTGACCTGGTTCAACAACAAACACACATTGTTATCTAAATACCGAACACTTCATATGAAGATCATGAGCTTTGCGACAAGTACGATCGTGGTCCTCCTCATGAGATCCATTCATTAGAGAATAAATGATTCTTCTCCAACTTCTCTTGTACATGCGAGTTTCCTATCCCTTCTTTCTCGTTATATTCCCTTTCATGAATACTAATGCGCCCCTCAGAACAGGTTGATCTTGGTCCAGTCCGGTCTAAGGACTCTTTGGATAATGAATGGTCCTTTTCCGACTTCTTCTTATGTATGTGCGAGTTTCACATCCCTTCTTTCTCGTTATATTTCCTTCTATAAATGCTAATGCACTTTTTGATCTCTACTAAAGACATATCTAGATATCTCAGACCATGTTGGATCTTCGTCCAGTCCAATAAAGGACGTCGACACACGCAGTTCTGGGCTTTGTAGCCCGAGAAAGGGAAAACAGCACGCCAGGTGCATTTCCATTAATAATGTTGTGGACGTAAGTCATCGCCTCTCTGCCCTCTTGAAACATCACCTAACCGCTGGGTAGGATTGCCGAAGTCACAACAGGGATCATATGCATCAGGGGATTGGAGGAAATGTTTGGGGAGGAGGGAAATAGGGAATGGAAAGTGAAAGAGTGGAAATTATCAACTAGATATTACAATCTAGTTCAATCCTGACTTATTATTGTTGTGTACATTAAAAGTGAAAACTTGTTATCTTTTCTTCTTTAAGCAAAATCATTATGAAAAAGATCTTGCTTTATACTTCTACTTTTTTCTTTCTTGGGCTCTTAATATTTTATATTATAAATTCTATAATATTGTTTATTATTAAAACTTATAATTATATTATTTTTAAAAGGCATTTTTATATAATAATATCTCGCTTTTTTTAAAATAATTTTAATTTGTTAAAAACATAATCCAACTTTTTTTAATTTCTAATTATTTGTGTCAATATTTATATTAACTAAACTCCAACACAATCCAATTTCTTTAATTTCTAATTATTTGTGTTGATATTTATATTAATTAGATTCCAACACAATCCCACAGAGTTGAGCCCTAAGAATTCGGTCAATCCTCGGTACCGCTTTGGGAGGCGGTGGCGTACGGCAATATCTTGCCTATATATATATTGCTCTGCTCCCACCTTAAATCACTTCCAACACAAGATTATCCAACCACTACAACGAGTACGATTAATTAATCGAATTGATCTATACCGAGCCTTGAAAGTATAGCTACCCTTGGGCTCCCACCATCAACACGAACTTATTTTTCACTCGCGCGCCTACTCGGTCAGAGTCTTTTCCTTCGCCTTACCTTCAGGAAGTTTTATGGACTGGACAAAGATCCAACATGTTCTGAGATATCTCAGAACATGTTGGATCTTTGTCCAGTCCAATAAAGGACGTCGACATGTGTGGACACTAAAGCATCACATCTTCTTGCACACAACAAACATGTTGCGATACGCAGCAACAGGATGCCAAAAGCTTTTCCTTCGCCTTACAACCTCGCACAATGGCGTTCACGACAATTTCTCCATCAGCTTTCTTTAATCCTCACATCTTTCTACACACAACCAACATGTTGCGATACGCGGCAACAGGATACCAAAAGCTTTTCATTCGCCTTACAACCTCGCACATATTCAGCTTTGCTAAAGCATTATATCTTTTGGCAAACATCCAAGATGTTATGATACGCTTGTAACGAATTACAAAGAGGTTGGTATGGTTTGAGGCTTCCACTTCTCTAGGCCAGCAATCACCAAACAGAAGCGTCTGCAAGTTTATAAAGCTGAAATTGAAGCTGGTACCGATGATCTAGAAGACTTCCGGCCTTCCAAACAATCTCGACGATTCCTTTCTTGGAATACAACCTTTCTGAAGAGGGGCCGCAAGAAGATCCTAAAGCTGAAATCAACGCGTAAGATCTTTCCTTTCCCTCTTTAAGGATCAGCTTTCTGAGAAAAACGCGTAAGATCTTCCCCTCTACTCTTTAAGGATCAGCTTTCTGAGAAAACTTGCAGATATTAAATAGGGAAGGCATAGACATCGTAGTCAACAATACACTGGCTCTATAACAATCCTCATCGCGGCGTTCTATAATCGTATCAAAAGCAGGAACAAAAAGAATCTATCGCTCTTTTAACACCATTGCCATTTACCGCCACAAAAATCTCGCGACCATCGAGATTCACATGCATGCTGAGCCGCCTGACTACATCCAAACCGCTATCAACTATATTATCACTGCCGAAGTCTCCAAGGAGCGCCGATCTGACCTCCGCATCATAACTGAACAACTCTGCGACGGCTGCCTGAAGAATATCAGGGCTTAGGTTGGCGAGAATAACTTTATTGATCTCCTTCACATTGCACTCAAGGCCTTGAGTCACCAAATCCTTCGTACCTATAAAGAAGCCGACTAGCGAAAGAAGTGAAAGCTAAGAATTTTACTGCAATTATATTTCAGTTCGAGCTTTGTGTCTGAGATATAGCATCTAGATGTTAACGACGACATCTCAGCACCGCCGCGCAAGCGTCAGCAGCAATTCCTTGGCAAGCCATTCATATCTTCCGAGTCCTCAGCGATCAACGTACCTACTTATAAACCAGCCAGCAATTCCCAAGAATCGAGCACGATGCCGCCTTTCCCCCGAATCCTCGATCCAAACTCCACGCCCCGACATCTCAATAGGCATACAACTCGCGGCTTCTCATCTCTGCTATAATGTCGCAAGATCTGATCTCCCCAAGGCCCAGGCCAGGGAGTTCTTCACATAGCTCGGGAGAGAGATCGTGCGGCACGGCACAAGGAAGACCGGCCGCTTAAACCAATGCTGATTTCGGTACCTGCTCTCTGCGCATGGGATCTCGCCTTCCCTCTTACTGTTGTTGAAAGCAAGGCCTCCTTGACCGACAAACCAATCTTCGAGGCAGAAAACCAAGCTGCAATGTCTGGGGCTTGTGAACTCAACATACTGCTTGATCGGGATAACCTGGCTGGTTGGGAAGGAATAGCAACCTCGACAATCGAATCGCCACTCTTTTTCACTGTCTGCACCCAGGGACCGACCCACCCACGAGCTCTGGGCTTACTGAACCATCGACAAAGATGGTCTACGCATGTTGCGATCGACGCTTTTAGACAGTTATAATGCGTTGTTGTTGTCGCTGGAGCCGAGCCGGGGGAGAACTTTATTGTTCGGCTTAACAATATATACTGCTGGGCGTAGGGCCATCTATGGAATCGGTAGTAAAGGGTCTGGAGATAATGGCAAGGAAGTTAGAAATGAGAAGAGACTGAAGCGTTTGACTCGAGAACTTGCATATATGCCTTGTTCGGCTTGATAATATGTGCTACTGGGCATAGGGCCATCTATGGAATCGGTGATGAAGAGTTTGGAGATGGTGGCAAGGAAGTCAGAAATAAGAAGAGACTGAAGCGTTTGACTCAAGAACTTGCACATATGCCTTGTTCCAATTGTAATAATAATCAATTTCAAAACTAAAGCATAATATAACATCTAATCAAGCATAATGATCCCTCAGACATCAATAACCTCGATACAAGTCCTTCTCAAGCCCAGCCCTGCCCCGAATGGCCCTGGAAAAGTTTGGACCAAGGCCACCAAGAACACTTGCGGATCATAATTAGTCGTGTGCACGTGACTTCATCGCCTCACCAGGCTCTGCTCCCTCGACTCACATATTTATTCTAACTTCTGACTTGTTTTGTTCTCCTTCCTATCATCAACCAGACATCACAATCTCGTTCCATCTTGACTATCATTGTTGTGTATATTAAAGGTGAAAGCTTGATGTCTCCCCCCTATCTCTCGCTTGTGCTTACTCGGACAAAAGATTTTCCGTCGCCGTGCACCATGGCATCTATAAATCCATCTTCAGCTTTCTTTAATTCTTACATCTTGCATCACACAACCAACATGTTGCGATACGCGGCAACAGGATGCCAGAGAAGTCGGTATGGCTTGAGCCATCCACTTCTCCTGGCCAGCAATCGCCTGGGGTCTGATGCTTGTCTTTCGCGTCCTTCTTACCCGATGCCGCCGTCGAAATTCATCTTTCCCATTCAATCCTCCGACCAAGATCGGGAATTTCGACAGGCATACAAGAAGGAGATCCGCCAGAATCTGACCGCTGCAGTGCAGTCATCCCTCCCACCTGACGCGCATTGGGCGCTGCATACCTTGCGTTTGGGATTTGATTTGCGGGTTCACTACAATCCGATCACCTTACAATTGATTGTTTCACGTCATAATACCCCGACCACAGAACAAGCCTGCGAGTTGGTGACGAGAATCCAAGAGGTGGTTGATTCCATGGCGCTTCCTGACACCGAGTAAGTGATCCGGTCCCATATCTTTTCTTAGTCTTATCCCTCCAATTCCTCATGACTGATTTCCGGGTCCACAGTGTGCACATCGACGTTTGTACACATCGTTGCTCAGACGCAGCGGCCGGCGAGCCCAGTATGGTTCTGGAGAGCAACCCTCACACGTATCGCTCTGCGCAGCGTTTGCCGTATGCGTCGCTCGGTCTGGCAGGAACATCTTCGATTGGTACCCTGTCTGGATATGTAAAGCATCGCACTGAAGGTGGACAAGTCAATGTGTATGCGATGACATGTAAACATGTCGTGGAGTACCCAGGTCTGCAAGAAGAGCAGCCGGGCCATGTAAAGGTGGCGCTGCCGGTCAACAGCCCTGCTGAAGGCGATCATCGGTATACATTAAAGGCTCTACGGACGAGGATGTCAAAAAAGGCACAGCCCATCCTCGAAAAGGCGAGCACATACGATATCTCCTTCGGAAAGGTATTTGCTACTTCGGGTGAGAAGCGTCGGCTTCCAGGTATGATATTTCATCTTCCCGAACCTTTTGAGATTTCAACTTTTCATACTAACATACCTGTGATCTAGGTACGAATTCCGCAGCGGATTGGGCTCTATTGTCTCTGAATGCTTCTCAAACCCGTCCGGTGAATAAAGTATGTTTTGGATCCAACGATTGCTGCTTGAAGTTGATTTGCTAATGTACATAGCACGTACGCGAAAGTGCTCGGTTTGGTTTGGAAGCTTTTTCTGATTATAGTGTGGTTGAAAGTCTGAGTGAGGATCAGATACTCCTTGCTCAAGAGCATTTTGCGGCCGGACCACCCTTTCAACAGATGAGTCCCTCGCATTTCCCATCTTTAGGAAGTGTGGTTCTTAAACCGAGGAGTCGAACAACTCGATCCTGGACTGCAGGGGTGTTCAATGGAATACAGAGCATAAATTGTGAAGGTGTATGTACAGAGGAACTGGCATACATCTCCAGAGGGAGACAAGCGCACTCTTTTTGCAATCTCGGTGATTCAGGTTCCATCTTGTTAGATGAGGATTATCGCCCGGTTACTATGATTATTGCAAAAGATCTGCTTCCGGACAGCACAGCATACGCCAGCCCTTTGGCCGCTATTCTTACTGATATGGAGACATGTCTTGGTGGCCGCTTTGAACTGATTTAGAGCACGATTCTTGCCACATGCAGATACTGGGGCAGATGATGTATTTGTAGGTTGGGAGAAAGAACTGGGTGTGGGATATCTGGCAGGTGTCTGCAGGATACGAAAGAAAATACTCCTCTCTGTGTAATTTAGAACTCTTCACTCTATTTCACCCTTGCATCATTTACTGTGACAGATTCGAAGGACATGAACGGCTCGCGATAAATTGCTGCTGATGCTTGCGCAGCGGCGTTGAGATATCGTCAATATCTAATTGCTAGACATCAAACATCAAGCTCGAACTGAAATACAACTTCTCTCGCGAGTCGGCTCTCTTATGGGGACAGAGGTTCTTGTCACTCAAGGTCGTGAGTGCAGTGTATCTATCATATGATGCAGCCGATCTGTGGTGGCTGGCTTCCTGAATTGTTACAACATACGTGAGCCTCGACTTGAGAAAACCGAAAGAACATCACAACCAACTTATCCAGACCAGTACAGTACGACTCCCACTTGAAACCGAATCATAGCAGATGGCTGATTGAATATAGCGACCTGCGCACACGCCTCGATGTCGCACGCACGCATGCACACCCCCACGAGGAGGGAGCCGTCTCCTGTTGCTCCTCGGGCATCTGTCGAGGGCGAGGCCTCCCCAACACCACCGCCAGGCATTGGCTGGGATTGGGACTGGGACTCTCCTCAGGCTCAGGCGGAGCGATTGCGCGAGGAGGAATACCAGATGCGCAGCCGCTTCCAACAATACCAGCCTTTTGGCATGCAGTGGGACGAAGCACGGCTGCCAACGCCGGAACACATGCGACGGGCCTACTACAGACACCTCGATGCGATCTCGATTGCTCAGATCCCGTCGATCTCGCCGTTGCCGTCCCCGGTGTTTCGGCCGACGAGGGCTGCTGCGACGGGAAATCCGCAGAGGCTGTACATACAAGGGCTGGACACGCAAGAGGAGAACAAGCAAGGGCTGGACACGCAAAGGGAGGACACGCAAGAGCTGGACACACAAAGGAAGACCAAGCCAGTGGGCCCTGAAGCAACCAGGAAGAGAAAGAAAGGTTCGTACCATCTAAGACATGACCGAGAGCAAAGGGATAAGCACAATTAACAATCTGTCTGTTGGCAGCACAAGATTCCCTCCATCATTCGAGCGAGAAGAGAGTGACGAAACGAAAGCCGGTCCAGACGATGCAGGGGGGCAAGGGTAGAGGTAGAGGTGGTGGAAGCAAACAATCAGATCATCGGGGGCAGGTAGCAATCCATGGGATGATAACACGCTCGAGGGCCGTGGCTATGCAAAAGATCTGAAAGCGACCGGTGAGAAGTGCAGAGAGGTTCGATCATGGCGAGCACTTGAGGTATACACCAAGCTTTTGCAGAGAGAACCAGTTCGGTGTCAGAAAGCTCCATCGACAGACTCTGTGTATATGCTAAATCATAGCTTACTTGCTAGTTAGGCAATGAGAGATCGCAGATATAATTCCTTTTTTACTTGGCTATTATATTCCCAAGGGAAGCCATACCTTATCACCCACCGCATACCTGGGGGCCTGGATACACCCCCTATTCGATGCTAACTGCTGCCTAGGCGACACCTGCTAACGGTTCTTATCGATGTCCTCAAATTCGAATAGTTCTTGCTCCCATCCGTGTTCCAGAAAGAAGGGAGATATACCTGTAGAGGTAGCAGCTAATACCCATCTTACCCAATCATGTTGAGTCCAATTAACTGGTTTTCTCAGAATTGCTTCAATTACCAAGTTTGCTCTTTCGGTGGCTTCATTTGTTTCCGGGGAGAAGGCGGCACTGAGCCGGTGTTGAATATGTAGCACATCACATATCCTTTTCCATATTGCGCTCACAAATTGTGTGCCCCTATCCGACACCACAACCTTGGGCAAGAAATGATGAGGGTAATACTTTCTTAGGAACCAGTCCGCTACCGACTTGGCATCTATTTGCTGAAGGCCATCTGCAATAACCCACCTACCAAGCCGGTCCGCAAGCACCACCACACCAGCGCAGCCCTCCAAGCCCGCCAATCCTGCAACGAAACCCATAAAGATTTCGGACCATATACAGTAGGGTACCGGTAGTGACTTCAGAAATCCATATCGTTTTGTCCTCCAAGCTTTATTGCTACTACAACCATCGCAGTTCGCAACCAATATGCGAACGTTGCGTAATAGGCCCGGCAGTAAACATGAATCTTGGAGTCATGGATCTCCTGTAGCACCCTTGTTCTTAGGTTGTTCGGTCCATCCGGGACCCACAATTTATTCCGGTACACAACATGCCTAGTACTATCCCAGCTACACTCTGCGATTGACGACTTTGTTAGCAGCTGGGGGGGAAACTATCGGTCGCCACTCTCAAGAGATTTGCACAGCCTCTGGCCATTCCTCGGCCAGGAAATGCTTCTTCCGGCGTTGCTTCAGCCTCCGCGGCTTCAGCTACTATGCCGGTGTTCACACAGACACACGCTGCGACTCTGATGCCCCCTCCTAGGAACATCCATTTTGGTTTGATCAACTGAACAAATCAATTCAGAATCCGATCGTTCTGGCTATCCTTGGGCAAGTCTTGGTCTCTCCTTAACAACTCGTCGGCAAGGGTATTCTCCGGTCCTGGTACATAGGCAATACAAAAGTTGTACCAAGAAGATTCTCTTCAATTGCTCGAACACCGCTTGGGATTGCTTGCTCCAATGAAATGGAACTTCCTTCTTCGTCAGCTCGGTCATAGGTTGTACCAGGTCCGAATCCCAAGTACTCGATGCTTTCAACCCCAAACTCGCACTTATCGATATCACATCGTAGTCCTGTGTTTCGCAAACGTTGCAGAACTTTTCCAACATGTTTGTGGTGTTCTTACGGATTTCTTGAGCAGATTATTATGTCGTCTACATAAACAGAGCAAGTAACATCCAAAAGATCTCTCAACGCCTAGTTGATATATTTCTGAAACATATTAGAAGCATTGGCCAAGCCAAATAGGGTAATCATCCACTTATAAAGTCCGAAGCAGGTATGTGTAAAACGCGGTTTTCTACTCATCTCCTTCAGCAATCCTAATCTGGTAGAAAGCAGAAATGATATCTAGCTTTGAGAACACTTTTGCCTCGGACAGGCTCTGCAGCGTCTTTCTGAGCACCAAAAGCTCGTCTCGAGACATGCTGTACAGTGGTCCTCACAGCACTTCTTTCTCCCGACCTTGCTTGTTCTGTTCTAGCTCAGTATAGTGGTCGGTTCCTTGTCCTCGTGCCGATAGTAATTTGTTTGCTTCCTTCCTGCTGAACATCGACAAATAGTTGTGCAAATGCCGCAGAAGCTTTGTAGCGGGATCGATATGGCGTTTGGGTTGCAAGGCTTTGTTAATGTCTGACACGCCTTTATGGAAAGCTTACTCTGCCACAAAGAAAGCATTCTCCCTTGTCTAGGCGGCCAACTAGCATATTCTTCGGATATCACTTGTCGCAGTAGCATCCCAGAGATCGAGCTTCCTGCCTGTCGCAAGAAGCATTGTTCATCTGCTCGAGCAGCACTTCCAGGCGCAACCCTCCCAGTGTGGAATCGCTCTCGACCGGCCACGGCAATATTTTCTTGGTTGCTTGTTCCTCCAACCTTCCAAAGGCATATCATACTCGATCGTTTTCGCTCTCTATGGCTTTGGTATCGATTTGTAGCTTTGCATATAATATTGCTTTAAAGATAGCATATTTCGATTGATCTTCGTAGCTATACTTTTGGTGATAAGCTTGAGAATGCTTGGGCCTGGTCTGCCGAGTTTCTCTTCTGGGGTTGCGACCAAGAACATGTCGTCCGATTCCACCATCAGCCAATATACCATTACTAAGCTTTCTCTGATCCTGCGGTTTATTTCCTGCTATGCTTAATGGCTCTCCAATATCCACTTTGGTGTTATAGCCAGTTCCTAATGGTATGTTTTTGATATTCCGACCAATTTTTCGACTATCACTTGTCAGCAAGCTATATTGCTACCTCTGTGGTAAACTTCCGCTATTGTTCGTAACCGTTTAGCAGCGACTCAGCAAGTCACCGATTATCCTATAAACTTGGTGTCGGGACAGGTACTATACTTTACCTCTGTGATGCAGGTCGGTTCGGTGGTTGGTCGTGTGCTTTTGAGGTGGTGGGTGGTCTTGTGTTAGAAGTGATCAAGGTGGGAGCAGGGCAGTATATATAGGCAAGATATTGCCGTACGCGACCGCCTCCCAAAGCAGTACCGAGAATTGACCGAATCCTTAGGGTTAGCTCAATCTTGTGAAATTGCGCTTGAGTCTAGCTAATAAGAATATCAACACTTGGGGAATATTTCTTAACTTCAGCGTTCCGGTTTGGTTTCGGTTTGTGGCAGGGGTTGGGGGGGAAGAAGTGCAAGATTAAAATATAAAAAATTGGATTTCGAATTAGTTGGAAAAGTAAGTTTTAATTAATTATTATTAATTATGTTAAAGAGCTAAGTAAGGCTTTCCAACAAGTTTATATAAGTTACTTTTACATACAATTTTTGTTATAACTTTATTAAAAAAAAAATTATAATTTAATATTAAAATTTTATTTGTAATGCAAATATTAAAATATGTTTAAATATAACCTAAGTTTTTATTATAAATTTAACTTATCACATTTGTTAAATTCTTATATTAGAGTTTCTAATACTTGTAAAATATAAGATCTTGTTAAGAAGTTAGTGCAAATTAAATAACATGCTAAATATAAATTAGCTTATTATATGCTAAAAGCTTTAATTTATTTCGATAAAAAATTGTAAGTTTTTAATTTTTAAAAATAAAAGTTTTGGAACTAATTAAATAATTAAATTTAAATTTATATAATAATACAACAGATGGTTATATGACGTCACGTAATAGGTCAGGTGACGGATCAGGTGATCTCGCTTAAGTCTCGCTTAGCAGGGTCAGGTGACCCACAAAGAATATATAGCTTTTATTTTAGCTATTGTGGAACAATAGCTTATAATAAATATATTGATGCTACCCTAACTTCTCACCCTTCTAATTATTACGTCCCTTACAAATAATATATAAAATTTAATTTTTGCTAAACTTTTTATATTTTTAATAAATTATAAAATTTAATATGTATTAAATATAACTTTTTTATTAAAGCAAAATCGAACGAATAAATCGAACGAGCAATCGTACGAATCCAAAGATTTTTAAAAAAAGCTTTTATAAACCGAACAAACCGAACAAATAAAATTAAACAAATAAATCGAACGAATTAATCGAACGAAATTAAAATTTTAAAAAAAAGCTTTATATAAATCAAATAAGCCGAACAAAATTAAAGTTTTCAAAAAAAGCTTTATATAAATCAAAATTAAATAGAATTTAAAAAAAGCTATTTGTAAAGCAATAAAACAAATATGGCTTTCATACAAACCAAATTATTAATAAATTAAAATATTATGCATTAATTTATATAAAATATAAAATAGGAAAAAATTGCAAATATTTGCGAACGCTTATAAGAAATAATTATAAAAATTAATTTTGTTAAGCAAAAGTAAAAATTAAAAGCAAAAAAATATTTTATATTATTAAAATAATTAAAATTAAATTTGCATAAATTTAGCATAAAAGAAATATTAAATTATTAGCAAATATATTATTTATAAATAGCATTAATAAAATCGCCGATATTACCAACCAATTCGAACGATTTGGCAAATTATAAAATTTGAAAAAAACAAAAATATAAAATTAAAACAATATTAAAGCAATCAAAATTATTATTAAAAAACTAAAAAAAAATAATGCAATTTTAATCGACAAATATAAAACTATTTTTGCTATTTGGATTTAATTTAAATTAAGATATAAAGCAATAAATTTAACTATCGCTAACTAATATATAATTAATATTTAAAACTTTATATTTAATAAAAATATAAAAATTAATAAATTATAAAATAAGCTTAAAAAATATCGACGAAAATTAGTTGCAGTTAATAATATAATAAAAAAACGCCTATTTAAATAAAATATTTTTATTAATATTAATTTTTTTATTCCAAAAACAAAAGTATTATATTGCTATAATCGATAGATTTTTTACCTAACAATTATTATTAATTAAAAAAAAAAATTAAAATTTTTTAAAAAAAAAATATATAATTGCAAAACTTAAAGTTTGGAGGTATTAATAAAAAAAAAAGCGTATGCCGCGTAGCGTTAATATTAAACTATTTATTACTATTTAAATTATGTTTTATAAAAAAAAAAAATAATGCATTTAATATAAATATAATAAATATAGCATTTAAATATTATTATTATAAATTTATAAAATATTTTATAATTGATTACAAATATTAAACTATTAATAAAAAGTTTATATATAAACTATGCTTTAAAAATAAAAATAAAAAATATAAATCCAAATTTAAATCTAAAGCTTTTAATATTCGACGCTCGGAATTTATGCAGCCAACTTTTCGATTTATATCCAAATTATTTTGCTAATTAAAAAAGAAATTAATCTTTTAACGGAAAAAAAAAACATATTGCTGCCTACGATTCTGATAAGGAAACTAAAAGCAATTTCGATAAAAAAAAATTAAAAAAAATTTTTTTAATAAAAAAGCTATTATTAAAAAAAATTATATTATTAAAAAAATTTATTTGTAAAAGCATTCTAAGCGATTGGGCAATTAATATAAAAGCAAGTTCATTTATAACTAATTAATTTTATTTATTTAAAAAATTAAAATTAATATTTAAAATCTATATATAAATAAAAAAAAAAATAATTATATTTTTAATAGCAAAAAATAATATTGGTTAGGGCTGCAAATAAAATCTTTTATTATTTAAATAATATGTTTTTTGTTTTTAAATTAAATAATTAATTTAATTTTATGC
>NCSK02000030.1:65617-175515 GCA_002276475.2 Chlorociboria aeruginascens | reverse complement strand
TTTGTTTTTACGAGAGGAGATGACTTGATCGCAGATTTCCCTTCGTTTTTGCACGTTTTCATGGCTACATATCAAACCCATGCCAACCAGAAAGCAAAGGAGTGACCTGGTGACTTACTGACCGTAAGGAAAACCGTATGCTTAACATGTATCCACGAATAAACGTAGAAGTTTGTATGTCCAACACATCAACCGATCAATCAATCTTGGCCGAAGCCAAACTCTTGACAGTCGGATTAGACAAATTGTTGGCAAGTCTGATGGAAGGACGCTTGTAGTTGTTTGCTTTGCGGAGACGTTTGCGAGCGACCATTACTGGAACGGAGGATTTAGTTACGAGGTAGTTCGAGAACGAGCCAAGAATAACACTGGGTGGCGGTTAGTCCAACTCTAATAAGATGAAAAAGGGGTAAGAACAAGGAATGGCTGAGAAATGGAAAACACGAACCCTTTAAGAGCACTTCTACCCCTACTTCCCAAGATGACTAAGGTAGGGTTGATATAGTCAATGACCTCTGTGATTAAATGCTTTGGACTCTTGCAATGAATAACCTCAATCACGACCTTGACTTGTAGTTTCGTCTTCCTTAGAAGTTTAGAGACCCGCTCCGTGATATCTTTCACTGCTCTGTAGCGCTCCTGCTCACTCTTGCCTTGTTCTCGCCCCATCGGACTTGCACTTACACTTGGGCTAGGACGGTCCAGTACCAAGTTACCTACTGCTAGAACAGGTCCCACGGTGGCTGAAAGTACGGGAGTCGATGTTGTTGGCTTAGTCGATGCAGCGATAGCAACAACTTGTTCCTTCATATGGGCTTCTTCGGACGACCCCTCCATGGATGATATTCCTACCTCCTCATCTACGCAGTAGATTGCCAGCAACGTATCACCATCTCGAAGAACCGTCCCGATCGTCCACTCCAACGCGTGAGCGGCTTCATCACTGAGGTCCGTGGCCACAAGATACTTTCTTATTCGTCGTTGATTATCGTGTGCCTCTTTCTGCATCTTAACAAAATCGCCTCGGTAGATAGTCCGGACGCAACGATTGGTCACTGGTGTAGAAGTAATGGACGTCATGTTGATAGAAAGTTTCTGCGCACCTTTAATATCTGTGAGATCTGCTTCGGTCTCTGAATCTACGGGGGTGTTGAGGTCGGATGTATCAAAGCTTGTATTAGGATGAATGCCAGATTTAGGCGACTTAACTCGATCTCCCGCAGGGCCCGTGACCGTTATTTCTGGCTCGAGAAGAGATCGCACCTTATATTGTTGTTGCGACGCGATCTCTTGACCTGGTCGATTATCAGCAGATTCAAGATACTTCAGATACCGACGATTATATACGTACGTTCCTCCTCAGCTGCAGCCATTAAACTCAAGGCTGTCCTCGGGCCCTTTGCTCGGCCCATACCAATTGTCTTACTCTCGGGATCGTCGTCTAGATCTGCTCTTGATGACTTCTTTCTACCCCGGTGTCGCTCCTCGTCCGAACTATGAACATCCTCCTCGCTACTTTCATCCAGTGCCTCTTCACCATCAACCAGAGAGTAGTCTTTCTCAAGGCGAGGTCCGTTGGAATCAACGGTACCACCACTGCCTGCCCGCCTCTGTCGACCCTTTTCACTCAAACCAGACAAACCTCCCTTCGAAAGGGCCAAGTTAGCATCCGACAGTCGTCGATAGGCATTGGTCATGTCAATGACTCGGCCGTCGTCCAGGACGAATTTGCTCGGATCCAGACTTGGGGAACTTGATCGTACTGCGAGACGGTTATGCGGAGATCTAGACTTCGGCAAAGTATTGATTCCAGTGCCTGCAATAGAGTGATGTCGTGACCCGTCTCGTGCTCCAAATGAAGTCAAATCTCCTCCCCTGACGACATCTGCCATGGCGTTTGAGATTGCACTGACCTTCTTCCCACCCTGTGTGTTTCGCTTTGGCATGATTTGCCCCCCCGGATTGCTCTTCAGGTACCCCGAAAACTGGTAAGCAGAAGTTGGAATGACCGAATTTTTAGGACCAAGGTCTGCAGGACGAGAAGCAGCATCAGAAAGGCTCCTGTGGTGTTGTGAACTGGCCAAAGCTGTCCTATGATGCGCTTCCGTTGGAGAAGTTTGTGCGCTTTGTGACGATAACTTTGCAGGTGGTGGAGAGGAACCACTGATATCGAGCATGCTGCGGATAGGGCCTTGCCGAGCTGGTGTCGAGATTCCAGCGTTGGTGCCAGCAATTGATCCATGTCTGGGAGCCCCATCATCGACATCCAGCATGCTTCGTACAGGCGATCGGGGGTTGGCAAAGGGAGAGGGCGCTCGTGCTCCTCCCGATCCTAGAGAGCTTAGAGAAGGTTTCTTGGGAGTGCCTCCCAGCAAGGCCAAAACTGCCTTCCGCTCCTCATCCAGCGTAGACTCCAAAGACATGATAGCGAGGTTCGTATCCAGAGCGTCTTGGCGCCCAGACAGTCAAGAGATTCGTAACGTAGGAAGTATGCAAACTTCCGATCGCACACGAACTTGGTTGTTCGTTGTTAGTATTGTACCACAATCACACCGCGCAGGGTCTGGTGGAAGGGAAGTGTTATCGGTTGATGGACCTCCTGAGTGACCAAAAGAATTCTCGACTCTGCATTGTGGTTTGAATGGTCCCGGCTGAGTATCAAGCTCAGTTCATATCTTCCAATCTCCTGCTGCCTGGGGTTGAGCGTGGTGCAATTTTCTGAGTCCCGGTCAGCATGCGGTTCCGAGGACAGGACCTCAGGGCCAAACCGTGCGGTCCCTTGATCGTAGCAATGACTGGCCACGTGTGTATCAAATCTGGACGAATGGTGTCGTCCCACTGCGCCTGCGATCCGGATGCGTTCTCGATGTGGTGGTGTGAGATGAGGCCGGGCCAGGCCAGGTACCGTACCGTACCGGATCGTATCTCTGGACACGTGCGATGTCGTGTGCCGGATCCCCCAGGCCGAACTGCGTGGTGCACTCAGCGTCTTGCGGGTCAATGGGAGGAGAGAAGGGCGATGGGATCTGGGACGGATGGAAGGACTGGAATGGACAGGTGGGATCGTTGGGACCGGAGCACGGGAAGGGGGTGGGGAGGGTTGATGTTAAATAAACCATGGCAGGTTGAGCTTACCTCCTCCGGCCCTCTGGGCCCAGATACCTCACCTCCCTGCGCAGGGGGCGGGGATGCTGGTGGTCGCAACGGCTCCAACCGACGTCCGCTAAGGATCCTTTGCGGAAGGATCAGGGCGTCCCATCGACTCGCGCCGCCGGCCGTGTTACTGGCTACCAAGGGCAGGAGCAGAGCGGCCGCGGCACAGCTGTGAGTTGACGGTCGTGGCCCGTCACCTCAGATGCCCGTTCTCGTGAGTCCGCTGCATTGTCCGCCACACGCCGAATTACCAGCGATATGGTACAGTAACAGCAAGAGGGCCGTCCGATGCAATGATCTGTGCGGAAGGCAGAGTCACCCTTCCAGCCCATAGCACCACAGCACCACAGCACCACAACACCACAACACCACAACACCACAGTACCAAAACGGACCCCCTCTTATCCCCCCCAAGACTCTAAGTTTCCCCATCATGTGCCGCTCAGTCTATTGCGCAAATTACCAATAGAAAAGAGGATTGCTCCCTAGCTCTGGCTCTTGGCCGTCGCCGTCGCCCACCACCAGCACCACCACCACCCTTGGCCTCAAAAGGGGGGTAGGCGCAGCACAATGCCAAGGTCCTCTAGCATGTTACCATTAGCCATGCAGCTCCCTTATCTCCTCCGGCCACTCCACGTACCCAGTATGGACCAAATCATTCTGAGGCAGTAGTACAAGAGCTTGGCCTCCTCCAATCCAGCTGCAAATCGTCCGATTCTGCAGCAGTCGAGCAGAACCCCACCACCCCCCCCCTCCTTCTCTGGATTGAGAGAGACCGTTCCAATTAATACCTATGCTTCGGGTTCACAATCGGCGGTTGGAGAGTTATAGCATCTGTCATCATCATCATATCAGTCAGCCAGCCCGTTACGAGTCACCTTATTGGGGTCTGGACTTATCTTGACGGAGAAGCACTACCCACTACCTAGATAATTCCTTGAAGCTTGTATACGTGGTGGGGCAGTATGCAGAGTCATCGCGTCTCACTCACCCTCCAATCCCAGTGGCACGTTGAATGTTAATTCAATCTCAGTGATCTGAGCTGACATGCATATGGAACCATCAGTATCCAATCATCGGCGTCGCGTTGATGTGCTTGGCACTTCCAGTTGGGACCATAATATATTTGTCACATGTTCTTGGCCACTGCAGAAACAAAGTGTGGCTTGATAGAAGATAATCCGGGTCCATTGCCTGTTTTTTTATTGGAACCGCTACAATATGATACAATCTGTACAGCCCAGAAATCTAGAGTCTCCTCCTCTTGTTGTTGAAATTAAGATTCATTCTCGCACCCGTCCCCGCCTTATGCACAACTAGCCGCCTTTCCCACGCGGTGCTCCTCCCTTCCACCACATTCACAATCTCATCTGCTATTCTCTGTGCGAACATGCCTCGTCCACTACCCCTTGATTTCTTCTTACTTGCAGCATCGAGGATCCATTGGACGGCTTGCCGTCTTCGTTGCTTTAACCCCAGAGGAACGGGGATGTGTAGACTAGCTCCTCCTCCTGCAGCTCCTCTTTGCGAACGTATTCGAACCAGGGGCGCGACTGAGTCGATAGCGATACGGAGGTATTGTATCGGGTTTAGCGGAAGATGAGATGGAGGCGGTGAGCCTGGGAGAAGAGGTTTGGAAGGACTAGGGACAGGAGGTGGTGCGGTACGGAGGTGGTTTAAAATATAGGACATATTCTGTATATGCAAAACTATGTTAGCATATAGTTCGTAATGACGCTCTGCCTATCAGATGATGCAGAATGAAATCAATGCGAAACTGACGAGCCTACCCTTTGGGCAACGCTTTTCTTGCCATCTTTCATCAAGAGATTCGTTACTTGAGTTATAATAGGGTCTTCTCGATGCTTCATATGGCTTGTCGATGGGATTGGAAGGTCGGGCAGTCCAAATTTGTGGCCTAGTGCAACAGGGTCGTCCATTTCTCGTCCTGCTGCAATATTCTCTATCTGACCCAAAGCCAATACATTTGCGAATGAGGTTCCTTCAGCACTGCTCGCACCACTAGAATCGTCCTTGATGACTCCCGGCGCCTTGTCCTTGCCTTCTTGGTCACGCTTGAGGATCTGCGCAGATATCGTCAATATATGTGTGGGACAAGATCTCGAGGTCAATGGCATCTCTGATCCTGATCAAGGACATACTTCTTGCACGGGTGTCCCTTGGTTGAGATCCGGGGGTGTCTCTCCCGTCACCTCACTCAAATCCTTCGCCTCCTCACTGACACTTCCAAGAACATCTTGATTGGGGCCTGTTGCTGGCTTGGGGTCCTTCTGGTCCGCATAACCTCGACGTGTTGTAGCCTTCACGGATATCGTATTGCGCAGTGAACTAGAAGGTCTGGCACGTACAGCAAGTGAGCAGCTTGCACGGTAGAGATTCAGTCGCGGAGGCATAGTTGCAGGATTGCTAAGATTGTCCTCATGTCCTTGTGTGATGGGAGGTTGACTTCGGCGCGGAAGCTAAAATAAATATACTTCTAACCTGAGGCTCCAGCTACTTCCGAACCGACGGGACATTATGCCCGCAGGGCTGGGATCACCCCGATCAAAACCAAAACTTAATGTGATAAAGAACCGGGCTTTCGGGATTCCTGTATGACAACAACTGTTTTTACTTCAGCCTCAATCTAGCCTATCGTGTTACTCGGGAACGATTGGATTGGCCGTATGGGCTTCGCGTACCGAAAGGGGAGAAGGCTGCGAAATTTGGTTTCAATCTCTTGATTGAAACCCTGTGAAGACTGAGATAATGACATTGGAAATCAAAGCATAGGTAGCTAATTCATCTAGAACTTTTCCGGTCCATCTCCCAAATTGTACCACGTCCTGACCGTTGTTGATGGTGTCTGAACCCCAGCGCCTTCGCCGTCCTGTGACCATACCAATTACCTGACGCCTGAAGCCATTTGTGCGCCAATCCAATACTGCACCATACTCTATGACTTCCTTTAATTCCATTTATCCTACATAAATCAGGTTGATGATACAGCCATGCAATTGGCGGATGCTGTTCTACTACCATCCGTTTCGACTCTGTGCCGGAGAGCTCGGAGTCGACCCATTCAGATGTTTCAAAGCCACCTCCGCAGCATCTTCTTTGGCATTGTTGACATATTGCCCATCATACCAGAAACGGGCAGCAATGTTCTGGCCCTGAACAGTGACGGTACTGGACCAGGCCGTACGTCCGCCTGTATACATTAGTCAATTAGACTTCAGATTACTCAATTAGGGACAGGGAAGAGACCCACCACGTCTATCGGAAACGATCTGAAAGATCGGAGGATTGATCTGAGCTTCGCGACATTTCTCTGACCGTTGTCAGCTAGTTCGGAATAAAGAGTACTAACTGACATACCCTCGAGTCTTTCCACCCATGTTGCAGCTGTTGGGCTGTAGTTTGAGAAGGTCATTCTAGCTAGCTTTCCGTGTAATTCAGAGTCGAGCGGGGAAGATGTAGTGAAGGTCTAATGCAGAAGGAAAGCCGTTGAAGTGCCGGGACCGGTATCGGAAAAGATGTATGTGGTGCAGGAAGGGGAGACTCGATGAAGTTCTTATAGGTGGTTAGTTCTTATTGAAATTAAGAATCAAGGCATTGTTGGGAGCAAATTGGTGAGGTGGCAATCAGTCAGTCACTCCTCAAGAGAAGAGTGAAATATCTTGCGTTTGCACCCCCATGCAACACGGCAGCCAGGCCAAGACAGTTTCGGCATAATGCATCTAAAAAAGGTGCAGTGAAGTAGTATCGTCGATCACCCGTAATCTAGGGCCGCTGTGCTGTCTCCATCGGCGACTAGGACAACTCATGTGCAACGAGGCCCAGATGACTTCAGTATGAGTACAAAAAGCAATATGGGGCTTGAGACAAGAGGGATTAGTGAAATGCAAAGCCAACGCTACAGAATTCTGCCTAGCGTTTCGAAGCATCTTGCAGCTGGAATTCGTCATGGGTGCTTCAAATAGAGACGTGGGAGTTGGCAGCCTTCAGTAGATATTTATGAAAAGGGGATATTCGTTATTAAGAGAAGAAAGAACAAGCTTCTCACCCCGATAACCCAATCAGGCGGCAGAGCTTCACAAGCCTAAAGTATGCCGGCTGCACATAAACTAATCGAGTGAGCATAAATCTCTCAGTACGCATGCTGTGAATGGGATTTAAGTGCATGAACTTGTGCTTGGTCTTGAGACTTTATGTATCTCTGGGTAATCTCTCTGGTGTATTGATTTGTGCTTTCAAGGAAAACAAGAAACCAAGTTGCAAACACCCAAATTCCCAATCCTATTACCCGCCGGCAATTAAGCCCATGAGTAACTGTTGGTCTCTGGAGTATGGGATGTCATAGGTCAATACGAAGCTTGCTGCAACGGTAGCTATGTCTCGATCATTTAATTTTCCTCGCCTAGTGTAGTGTAGATGACCGAGATAGCGACGATCGAGATGCACTGCAGGAACGGGTGCCTACATATAGAACAAAAACGGTCGCCCCCCCCCCCCAGGCCCCCCAGGGAGCTCCTTGGTTCGACGGGAAGGTTGCGGAGAAACCCTTGTACGGATGACGATCGGACAAGCACTCAGCCCTGCGACTTTAAATCATCGACTTGAGCAGCTTATCAAATCGCATGGATCTCTCCTGTTGTTGGTAACGTGACCTTCAAATTACTACACCGCTCTGCTTTGTTGCGTCTGAAGAATCCCACCAGTCTGGTCGATACGAATTCAAGTTAGGGCGGTGAACTTGGGATAATCTGACCACTTCTGCATATTTTGCTGCTGTACCCGTCACAGATTCTCTCCCAAGGCAAAGTGCCAGGTGTATGTATGTCTCCGACAAGTCTCCGACAAGCAAGCGGATATGGGGAAAGCTTCCGAATAGCATTGAAATCCCCAAGCAAGGAGCAATCGAGCCAGTCGGATGAGCCGTAACGTATACCCGCATATGGATGGGTTAGAGAAGTACCTTCTAAATTGAAGGGTGAAAGTGATGAGACAGTATACACAGCTTCTCCCAAGAAAGAAACAGGTTTGGCTGTTATAATGATGCCAAAGGGAATGCGTGGCGACGTGACAGACGGCCAAGTATATAGCTTGAGAGCCTTATTTTCGACAGCGCATCAACAGAGGAGAGGATTGATGCCCAAACTCGGAGTGTTTCTGTGGTTCCGAATCGTAGTTAACAACAGCATGCCCCGATTATATTGCATATGCAAGTACTGCTATTCTTGAAGGATATTGCGAATGCTGGGCAGGAACCAAATCCCCCCCCACTCCCTCAAAGCACGCACCAAGGTCCTCTTGTATTTTGGACATAAAAACGCCGAGGCGTCGATTGAGAGAGCTGTGGTGTATGTATGAGTCGCAATTATTTGTGAAAGATACCTGGTATCCACGTGATTGACCGGCAATCCCTATTCCCTATCTCTAAGGGGAACAAGCTGGGAGAGCGAGATTTGACAATAATAATGGAAAAGGAAAACCTCGCAACGGGGTTCTCGACAATGAAATTATGCTGACTAATATCCTATCTAGAATCGAGTCTAGACCTCGTCTGTCTTAGCCTGAAATATTAGGCATTGAGGTGTTTATGATTACTTATCACAGCCTGTTGGCCTACCTCGGCTTCGGTCTTTTGTGGGGTGAAGGCAGCTACCGCCATTTCAAACCCAAGATGTCCAGCTAGAAACCCCCAAAAAGTTAGAATAGATCCATACATCTCTTTTTCCAAATAACACAAGATATTAGAACTCTTTTTCCCAGCAAGACCACTGCCATGCCTTTCAACACAAAGCTTACCCAAGCCCTAGGGATCAAGAGTAATTCTTCCTATGCTTACCCGGCTTTGGGCTGCTGAAGGTGCAAAGCACTAACATGCTTTTATGAAACAGTTCCCGTTGTCCAAGGAGGCATGCAATGGGTAGGGTATGCTGAACTAGCATCCGCCGTCTCGAACGCAGGAGGTCTCGGTATCCTCACAGCTCTTACGCAACCTACGCCCGAAGACCTCCGCAAAGAAATCCGCAAATGCAAGACTATGACCTCCAAACCCTTCGGCGTAAACATCACACTCCTGCCCTCCTTGAATGCCCCTGACTACGGAGCCTATGCTCAAGTTGCCATCGATGAAGGCATCAAAGTTGTGGAAACGGCTGGAAACTCTCCCGGTCCTGTCATTCAGAAATTGAAAGCCGTGGGGACGATTATTCTTCATAAATGTACAACCATTAGACATGCAGAGAGTGCGGTAAAATTAGGAGTAGATTTCCTCAGCATCGATGGGTTCGAATGCGCGGGCCACGTAGGAGAGACCGATATCACGAATTTTATTCTCCTTAGCAGAGCGAGACAGAGTTTAAAAGTACCATTTATTGCTTCTGGGGGATTTGCAGATGGACAAGGATTGGCGGCTGCCTTGAGTTTGGGAGCGGAGGGCATTAATATGGGAACGAGATTTATGTGCACGGTTGAAGCGCCCATCCACCTGAATATTAAAGAGTCGATTGTTAAGGCGTCGGAGACTGACACGCAGTTGGTATTGCGGAGATGGAAGAATACGACTCGATTGTTTAAGAATAGAGTTACGGCCCAGGCTGTCAAGGTGGAGCAAGAGAGCACCACTGGTAAATTCGAAGAGATTGCTCCTTATGTGAGTGGGCAGAGAGGACGACAGGTATTCATTAATGGAGACCCTGATTTTGGAGTAAGTATCTCTGTTTAGTGGGGAAATGGTGTTTGCTAATCTGATATAGGTCTGGACTGCTGGTCAGGTTATTGGTCTTATTCATGATATCCCTACCTGTGAAACCTTGTGCAAGAGAATTGAAAAGGAAGCTGAGGAAACTATCAACAGATCAGCTGCTCTGGTCGTTCCATCTAGCAAGCTGTGATTATATCTAAATCGCGAAGCTGGTTATTTTGGGATACATTATATCTTCTAGAGAAATGTGGCTTTCTTTTGGAAAGGACTATATGTGAAACCGGACCCTCATATCTCCTAAACCCCTCAATAAATCCACTCCGTATTTCCGAAGCTTCCCTCCGGCGTTTGGAAAATCTCCCCCGGTTCACTATAAACCGCCCACTGTATGTCTTCAACTGGACATCAAACGGTGCAACTTCTCTCCCCGCTACATTATACCCGAGCCCATAATTCCACTCAAACTACTATTAGCTTTCCTAATCCATGGATCAACCACAGAAATCCCGTATTTATTAACAAATGTGGTATTCGTCAATTTCCAGGCTGTGACCCCCCTCCCCAAAACCAGAGCGAGAATGAAGTCTGAAAATCCCATTAAGTAGACGGGGAGTCAGAAACTACCGCTTTGGAATATCTCGGGAGCCCTATTTATGAGAGATGCTCGATTAGAAAATTTATGCCCCTAGGATACTGATGATTGTTTCGAATCTTCAAATGAGATCACTTTGGCCTGCTATAGTACTGTTTCTAATGTAGGCGTTTCCAAGTTTGCCCACATAGACCTGCGAGGTATGACTGGGAGTACAGGAATGAAGAAGGGGGGAAGGGAAGATCTTACAGTGTCTTGATAGCTATAAAACCTCGTATGATAAAACCCTCCATTCGCATAATTGATGCTCAGCGTCAGCGAGGGTGGCCATCATCTATTTATTAGGTATGCATCAGCTATGCCTCTCTCTATCCCAGCCCCAACCCAAATCAGAAGGAAGCTAAATCACTATAAGGAACAAAATCATTCACGAAATCTTCATTATAAGTCCTGAAATCCGTACAGCCAAACAGTGTACCAGGCGGGACCGCAAATCCTGTAGTTCCACTCCCGGTCAAGGCAGCATCCAGATCAGGGGCAATGGTGAGAGTGCTAGTATATGCATTGCCATCTATTCCTGCGACTGCAGCCCATCTCATTGTTGCTGTGTTCTCGGATTGGAGAGTGGGGAATAAGGTCTGCCCTTAGGGGTAGGTAGGACATCGACGGGTGACGTTGACCCGATAGATTTGTGAGGGGGATTGGGTTTTGGGGGCTTAGGAAAGGGGAGAATACTTGTTCTGTGTAATATCCAGAGGCGATGAGGATGATCTATATACCTTCAAAGAAATAAGTCTAAATTCTTCTGCGTATTAGTCCTTCGAGAACTCACCAGCGTTTTTCAGTAATGAAGCCGCCGCTAAGTTCTATGAGCAGAATAATTCTACTCAATATATTTCTAGTATCTTACCAGATTGCACGGTAGTGAATTCCCTTATGCTCCTAAATTGCCATACCTAGGACTTACAAATAACGTCTTGTCCAGATCATATCCATCCAATGGATTTTCCGAATGGAATTGACATGCATATTGATC
The DNA here is from genome assembly GCA_002276475.2 of Chlorociboria aeruginascens. Classification (NCBI taxonomy): domain Eukaryota; kingdom Fungi; phylum Ascomycota; class Leotiomycetes; order Helotiales; family Chlorociboriaceae; genus Chlorociboria; species Chlorociboria aeruginascens. The sequence goes on along the minus strand of NCSK02000030.1, from coordinate 164,022 downwards.
ACTTGCATTGTTAGTATCCTAGGCTGAGATTAGTGAGAGAAATAACGTCAAGAAAAGATTTTGAGTTTCGCGTGCCATTGTAGATATCGCTCATTGAGTTCTGTTGTAGGTGACTGCTTGTACATGATACACGGAACAAAATCAAACTAATCTTCATTAAAAAGAAAAGAAAAGATAAAAAGACAAAATAAAACAACTTCCAGGACAGAACCTCATCGAGATGGGGGAAACTACGTAGGTCCCAGCAGGAATAAGCCGGATCTACAGGCCTGTACCCCACAACCAACCTATACCTGTGAATGCATCACCAAACCAAAAAGGAAGAGAGAAGTTCAACAAAGACTATTTGCCCGCACGTAAATCGGTTTGATCTTTAGGTACGGGTGATAGAATCGAGATCGCCCGCAAAAGCCCATAGCAATTTGCGGGGAAGCGGGAGAGAAAGGCCGCCAGTGAGGGAAGCAAATGGAGAAGAATGGGATAACTTTATCCCATTCTTCCATGCTTGGATATTTCAATCGGAATTTGTGGGGGCCCAGATGAGCCGGAATATTTCTTTGTAAGCTTAAACCGAAGAAAAAATCACTGATGTACCATATATAGTTTGCAATGTTTTTGGTATTGATTCCTAGTCTAAGAAGCAGCGAGCAAACCCAGCAAGAAACCTCCCAACCAAACCAGCGAAAAAAGGCTGAATAAAGTCAGAAAACCCCTCGAACGAGTAAAAGCATGCAATTAGAAGACCGTTAGAAATATGAAGTGCCAGCACACCTTGCGGATAGCCGTTGAAAGCCATGAGGCGTAGCGCACAAATAGTCTATGAGTACAAGGATCTTTCTGGTTCCCCGAACGAAAACAGAAAGATGCTAGAAAAGAGAGACAAATACAATGCAGCAGCGGATCATAAAAGCTGACTCGAAAGAGTTGCAGGAATCGAGATTTGTGCTGGAAGCGCAAAAGGACTTTTCCGAACCGACTGCCGCGGCAGATTGACAAGACATAAAAAGTGTATGAAGAAAGAGTCATTAAGGGGGATGGATGATGCCGATTATGGAGATGGGGCAATTAAGCCTTCTCGTCGGATTTGTCTTCATCCTTCCCGTCCACACCTTCACCTTCACCCTCCCCACCTTTGTTCTTCACATACTCATCATAGACAGTGAGAGCCTCATCGACCTTGGCACGAAGAGCAGAATCATCCTCAATGCTATGGTGAAGTTAGCAGTGTTTCTTCTTATAAGCAATTCTTGGAAACTTACAGGTTGACCAACTCAGGGTTCTCCATTTCCAGAAGCATACCAGTGATCTTGCCAGCCAATTCAGGTTGCATAACCTGAATCTTAGGGAAAAGGGCTTCTCCAAGAAGCTGCTTTTGTTGCTGGGGAGGAACGTTTTGAAGTTGAGCTTGCAAAGCACCCGTAACACCCATACTATCTTGACCTTGAGGCATACCGGGAATACCACGACCTTGAGGAGGGAAACCACCCGTAAATTGACTAGGTCGATTAGGTTGAGCACCACGTCCACCAATCGTGCCCTGTCTACCAGCTTGAGGGAAGCCTTGCATTCCTTGCTGGCCTACACCTTGGAGACCAGTCATGCTAGGTGGCATGCCTTGAAGACCTTGCATTGGTCCACGAGCGCCTGGACCACCACGGCCACCAGCCAAAGCTGCTGCGGCTTGTGCTTGTTGCATGGCAGCTAAGTATCCAGCTTGACCCTGGGAATATTGGGCTGAAGGAGGGAACTGACCAGGCATACCAAACATGTTAGGTGGCATTTGCTGAGGACCTGGCCCACCACGACCGCCTTGTTGTGGAGGGAAACCACCTGGGAATTGACCAGGACGAGTACCTTGAGCACCGGGTAGAGGCAGACCAGCTTGAGGCGGGAATGGCATTCCCCGTCCACCAGCTTGGGGGATGAATCCGGGTTGCTGGCCTGGAGGGTAAAACATAGGTGTTTGCATGAATTGTTGTGGCATACCTGCTGCAGCGGCAGCTTGTTGCATACGGATTTGGTTTCGAGCTTGAATGCTGGCCTCTAATTGGCTCTTGCGAACATCCTTTCGTTGAGCAAGAGCAACATAGAGCGGCTTGCCATTGACCATACGCTGATTCATTTCCGCAACAGCCTTGGTTGCCTCATCAGGGTTATTAAAGCAGACGAATCCAAATCCCTTGCTCTTTCCGAGAAGTTTCTTGGAGCCAGACTTCTTTTCGGAACTATCGTCCTCGAACTCAGATTCTTCTTCCTTCCTATTCTCCTTGTCTTTTCCATCGTCTTTCTTTTCTTCAGCATCGGCATCAGAAGTCGAGTCACGCATAACCTTAGCAGATGTAATAGCACCAAAAGGCGTAAAAAGATCACGGAGCTTGTCATCATCGACATCATCCTCAAGATTCTTGACATAGAGGTTGACCCCTTGATACTTAGATGCCTTCTCAATGCGAGCAGCCTCGTAGGATTTGCGGAGTTCTTCTTCACGTTCGTGCTTTTTTTGGGCGCGACCGACATAAAGATCTTGACCCTTGAAGTCCTTTCCGTTCAGTTCCTCAACAGCAGTAGAAGCATGCTCATGGTTGATGAAATTGACGAAACCGAATCCGCGGCTCTTTCCGGTCTCCTGGTCACGAGCAAGTGACGCAGAGGTAACATCACCAAATTTCTCGAAGAGGGCACGAAATTCTTCATCGGTGACTTCGGTTGGGATGTTCTTGACATAGATGTTCGTGAAGTTGGCTTTCATCTCTTCGAACTTGCTTTGTCGATCCTTCTTAGGAATATGGTGTCCGACGAAGACTTTCTTCTCATTCAAAAGCATACCATTAACGTGCTTGATAGCAGCGCTGGCAGCTTCATCGGTCTCGTAGTGAACAAAACCATAACCCTTGGAAGCGCCTGATTCATCCTGAGCGACCTTGCAACTGAGAATGTTTCCGAAAGCGGCAAAAGTATCGTGAAGAGCCTTATTATCAATGGCAACATCCAAGTTTTTGATGAAGACATTGCCTTGGCCAGTCTTGCGCAAAGCAGGATCACGTTGGGACCACATGATACGGCATGGGCGACCTTTGATGAGCGTATAGTTGAGTTCCTCCAAAGCCTTTTCGCCATCAATAGTTGTGTTGTAGTTAACATAGGCATATCCAAGGGATCGGCGAGTGACAGCATCACGGCAGACACGAATAGAAGCAACAGATCCGATCTGGGAGAAGAGCTCAAAAAGCATAGCTTCCGTGACGGAGGGATCAAGCTCACCAACGTACAAAGACGCAGATGCCTGAGGGTGAGGAGCGGCGGAGGATGGGGTAGGTCCAGCGTTATCAGGATCCTCGGAGTTGATGTTGGTGACATCAGTATTGATGGCAGGCGCGCCGTTTGCATCACCTCCATTCAAGGAGGCATTACTGAAATCGTTGGAAAGCTGGTCGACAGCGGAAGCGGTAGCGGCAGACATCTTGAGCGAACTAAATCCATGTTCATATCAGTTGTATTCGCATATTAGGAAACTGTGCCGTCGTTGTAGGGCTGCTTTAAGATTGCGTATCATACCTCTAATACGTCAACGTGTCTTGAGATCTGGCTCGGAAGGCTGACACAATCTTCAGCAGGAGAACTGTACAAATAAGTTGTTTCAGGGCTGTGCGAAGGCGAGAGGAGGATCGTAGCACAAATATCGAGTTGGTCGGGAGAAGGTGAGGTTGGTTGGCGACGGGTCGAAAGAATCGATCGCGGATGTGAGGGTTTTTTTGGGGTTGATTTTCAAGTTTTTTTTTGTCTCCTTTGGAGGGTTTTCTGGGGAAAGAAGAAGGGAGGTGAGGGAAGAACAGAAAGAGCACGAAAGATCGTACTTTGTCCGCTGACAGATATGTTGGAGTTGTGGGTTGTAGAACAAAGAATTAGAATCACGCTCGCTACAAAGAAAAACCCAAGGGCTCCTTCGAAATTTGTGCCTCCTAACACCGCGCCTTCCCCAAAAAGGAAAAGGCCGGGATGTGAGTCTGCAAGGCTGTTGTTCCTTGTAATTAAGGCCACAATGGTCTAGCGGCCGCCTCTTGATTACGGGAGAGGCTGTGAGGTGATTTGTTTTAGAGATCTAGAACCATAAGCCCGTCCAACCAACTGGATAATCAAAGACCTACAAGCACGCTGTATAGAATCATATGGAATAACCAGAACGCCCACTATCTCCCAACTTGATAACACCAACGCCACAGACATCTCTCTCGACATATAGGATTCCATCGTCCCATTGCTTGCCTTTCCTCAAGCTCCGGCATGTTGTCTCGAAGATAACACCACTGGTATCAACGACAGAGAAAAAAGACCAAATCCTTTGAAATGTTCCAGACATTTAGTGGCAGTTCTCGTCGCCCACGGCAAGTCAATCTCTCGGGTCAAAATACCAACCCATTTGCTGCGAGTAGTTGGACTCCGGCTGTCTCTGGCACTCAAAAGACCGTTGCACATGCACAACAAGAAAGACAACAGCGTCAGCAAGAACGGGAGCGTCTGAGTGCTGCAAAACGAATACAGAGAACATGGAGAGGTCATAAAGTCAGGAGCGATCTTGCGGATTCACGACGGAAGGTTTGGGACAGTGAGAATGTTCGAGATGGAAACCCGAAATCGGTTTCGAAATTGGTGGGACAACTACAACTATTCCTGGCATTCTTCAATGCCCGCAGAAGAGATGACCTTGAGAGGTTACTTACACTGTGTCAATGTATATCTATTGTGGGCTATGGGCCGTTCTTAAATCTGCTTGAGATTCAGCCATGTCTCCCACGTTTAGCAAAAGTTACGCTTGACGCCCTTACAACGTACGGCCTGAACATCTTGTTTTTGTGTTTTCCAAACATGATTGAATTTAGGTTCTAGTCTAACAATTTCATAGTACCCTTCCGGCATGTCCTAATCTCTTACTACAACTTCTTACAGGAATAGTGTTTCGACGTCCTAGAGTTATGTCTCGGATTTCTCAATCATACTATAGCTACCTTGCTTCTCTCCTAGTTCAAAATAGATCTGGGGCGCTGGATCCGGCTTTAATTATGGCTGCAATTAAGGAGCCTTTGATAGTGACTGTAGGAACGGAGGAAAATGGTAAGCATAACAGTTCTTCCCACAAAGCAGACAATCAGGCCACGTGAAACTGACCTTCTTTAGATCAGACATATCTCGGCATATATGCTGCCTTCGCACTATACTTTTTATCAACATCAGATTTACCAAATTTACTAGGACGCCTTGATGATGTAGCGGAAGTTGTTAATATCGATATACTTTCAGCAGCACTAATTAGAGAATTCATATCTGGATCGGCCGAGAAATGTGATGCCGATAGTCGGCTTTGGCTTCTCGCTCATTTCATTGCCCTTCATCGTCTTCAACAGCGAGATGATCAAAAGCCTGAGTTTCTAAAGGCATTGTCACTGCAATTGTCAAGCTCCTCCGGTGAGATTATGAGCAGGATTGGTTCTAAGAATAATGAAATTCATCAGGAAGCAACCAAGGAGGATCATTTAAATCCAGTACTGCCCTTGCCCTCCTTCATCGAAGGCCAGTTGTCATCACTTGTTGATCAAAATAGAATTACGGGTTTATTGGTTAAATTCAACATGTAAGTCGCTTTTCACGCCACGGCGGTACATAAGGCTAACCATCTCACGAATAGCGACTATGCCAAAGCTTCAAGCGCTGGGGAGGAAGATGCCAGTTTACTTGCAAGCTATGCTTTAACTCTCCTAAGGATATTTCCTTCTCGTAGTGATGAAATACGCATGTGGTTATATCTCGGGTACTTAACTACGTCGACTGGTGCAAGAGTTCCTGCCCTGAAATTTTTCTGGCAAGCGATGTGTATGACTACCACCTTTTCAGGAATAAAAGCGGACTCAAAATACGCTCTGACCATACTCCGACCTCAAAAAGACCCTCAACACGGCTTAATGGCTTCAAATGACCTGGTGAGAGACCGAGACTGGCGTACAATATTGCTGTTCCTTGAGCTCTATACGTTTGTCCTTAGATTCACTGATGACGAAGAGTTTTTAAGTGGTAGTACTTTGAACTTGAGACGGGCAGAAAGCCCTATATCGCGTATCCGCGAAAGCGCCCTCCCTCTCGAGGATGTCAAACAACTTACTCTTTTCCTTAAAAATCTAGCTTTCACGACCTATTACAATGCTGGGGAGCTGTCAGATGACGACCAAAATCTGATTGAAGGTGGACTTGATAGTTATTTCGGTACAAACCCGACGTTCACATTCCAATCTGATGCGGAAGAGGAAGCCATTAAGCGCATGGGAATGCAGCCATTTGCCGGCATTGCAGGTATGACGTTTAATTACGTGCGGACTATTGTGAGTGGCGTAATGCGGATGCTTTATGAAAGAAATTCAAGACGCCCATTTTTGCCAAAGGACCATTGGCTTATGACATCACGATTTGATATGCAAGGATTTATTCCTGCTGTTGTAATGGAAGAAGAGAGGCAACATGAGATGGGAGAGGATGAAGCCGATGGTTACGATGACAGTGACGATCCTAGCTTTCAAATACCCTCAGAGTCAAACCGTGGCATTGTCGGGATGTCTTTGCCAAGACGTGCCCTGAGGATCGAGATGTTGAGAAGGCGGCAACAGAAGGCGGCTCGGAAAAAGGTTTTGGCTGCAGTAGGTCCTAGGCTTGAAGTTTTACAAAACATGCCATTTGTCATACCTTTCGAGACCCGTGTACAAATCTTTCGACAGTTTGTATATCTGGATCAGATCCGTAGACGAGGTGGCCATGTTGATCCCGATATCTGGCGCATGTCACAAGCTCAACAGGACTTACAACATGGGCTTTCCCCTCGTGAAGCTCTGGGAAGACATCATGCGAAGATTCGCAGAGACAGTGTGTTTGATGATGCCTACGAGCAGTTCTATGACCTAGGGGAGGGTTTGAAAGAGCCGATTCAAATCACATTCGTTGATCAATTTGATACTGTTGAGGCTGGCATCGATGGCGGTGGAGTCACTAAAGAGTTCCTTACAAGTGTGACAAATGAGGCATTTAGGGCGGAAAATGGGCCAAATATGTTTGTTGCGAACGACCAGAATCTCCTCTATCCTAATCCAGTTGCTATCGACGAGCGATGCGAATGGTTGACGCAGGCTGGCCTAGACGAAACCTGCCCGGAATGGCATGAAGATGTTAGTGAACTACTTCGACAATTTGAATTTCTCGGTCGGATTGTTGGGAAGTGCTTGTATGAAGGAATCCTTGTCGATATTGGATTTGCTGGCTTCTTTCTCCTGAAGTGGGCTGCCTCTGGTTCAGGTCATGATTCGGGATATCGTGCCAACATCAACGATCTCCGTGATCTAGATGAGAGCCTTTATCAAGGTCTTTTAAAGCTCAAAAACTATGCTGGAGATGTAGAGGACTTTTCTCTGGATTTTACGATTACCGATACTATTCCGGTTGCTGGAGGTACTCCGAAGATAATTACACGTGATCTTATGCCAAACGGATCCAATATCCCAGTTACCAACGAAAATCGACTTCTGTACGTTTCGTATGTTGCTCGATATCGACTTCAACTTCAGCCATTTCAACAAACACAAGCATTCCTCAAAGGACTTAGAGAAATCATCAAACCATCCTGGCTTTCTATGTTCAATCAATCAGAGCTTCAAACTTTGATTGGTGGAGATTCATCTCAGATTAATGTCGAAGACTTGAGAAGAAATACACAATATGGTGGAGTCTACCAAATAGGCGACGATGGCCTTGAACATGAAACTGTGCAAGCTTTTTGGAAAGTGATGAAAGAACTCGAAGATGCCGATCGACGAAAAGTACTAAAATACGTAACATCGACTCCACGAGCTCCCTTACTCGGGTTCTCACAACTAAATCCACGATTCAGCATCCGTGACGCAGGAAATGATGAGACACGACTACCGAGCACAAGTACGTGCGTGAACCTACTGAAACTTCCAAGATATTCTACAGCAGATGTATTGAAAGCCAAACTTCTTTATGCAGTCAATTCAGGTGCTGGATTTGATCTGAGTTAGCGAAGTTGAGGGTATGATGCATGCATACATCCTGGACGTTGGAGAAGATTCATAAAAGGGAAGGAATATCTCCGCATATACGTATGTGTCAAGGATAATGAAAAACTCAATGAATGTCGGTATTACATTCTTATTAGCGTAAGAGGCAATACCGTCTCAGTTAGATATATTACGGGGCATCAATGCGATCAGTATAACGCGATGTAATATAATTGTCTAAAGAACTACGTACAAACTATTGCTAAAGGGTATATATCCTCCAAACGCATATGCCCGATAACCACCATTATTGGCGGATGTGTTATCACGTGACTTCCATCGCGTGATCCACAAATTCGCACCAACAACGAAGAATAGAATTAAATGTTCTCTATCTTATTTTCCACAACCCCATCAATTTGCCGATATCGTTCCTCCCAGTTCACCATCTCCTATTCCCTCAGACCCCCTTCTATTTACGACCGACTTCCCTCCCCAAAAATATCGTCCCTCCCAACGGCGTCTTATAATACGCCTCAATCTCCCTAAATCCCAAGCTCTCATACAGCCTCTTAGCACCCACCATAGAATCCAGCGTATCTAGCCTCACCTCGACATACCCCAAATCTCGCGCCTCCTCAAGCACCCTCTCCGCCAACGCCCTCCCAATCCCTAGCCCCCTAGCTTTTGGGAGAGTATATAACCTCTTCATTTCACAGATCCTCTTCTCCGACTTGGAATTAGGGAGAGGTCTCAAAGCTACACAGCCCACCGCTTCTGCCACTGAGGGCACAAAGGCTAGAAATAAACATCCGCTCGGTGGTGTGTACAGGCCTGGGAGGGTAGAGAGTTCGTGATCAAAATTCTGGAATGTAAGATCTATTCCTAAGGAGGCTGCGTAGCCGGAGAAGAGAGATTGTGTGGTTCTGAGCTCGGTGGGGAAGAGAGCGGGGCGGATAGTGAATTCGGGCGAGGTAGGTGGGATGACAGCCATGTTTTGAGGGGCTTGATGGAAAGTGGAAGGGTGATCGGAGGAGTTTTTCCTCTCAAGGGTGGGTTTCTTTTTGGAGATGGTCGTGCAGCATGTGTGAGTCAATCAATGAAGTTGTTCTCCGAAATACCATTGTGAATGATTTTGAAGGCAAAAATTCCTTTTCAGTTATATTGAAACAGAAGATTACCAAGACTTTTCAATATCTCATGTATATTGAATAATTCCGTCTCGAACAGAAATACACGATTATCACATGCTAAAGTATCACGTGAATGATTATATAATCATGTATAAGGACCACCCAGGGTTGACAGAATTCGTGACGGATTACCAAATTAAGCGATAATTCCAGAATTGCGTTATATATATATATAATTCTTTTTTTTTTTTTTCTTTTTCCCCCCCAATATAGCCCTATAGCTTCAAAAATATACGCAGATAATTAACTCATTTTTTTCCTTATTTTTTATTGCTTTCTTTAAGACTTCAATATTTCGATTAATTTGGTAATCCGTTACAAATTCTGTCAACCCTGTGGACGGATAAATACAAACTAACTTTGCAATCGCAGCATATTCCATTCCATTCTTACCAATGGAGTTGTGATTGTCCAAACCTTATATAATGATTCGCCAGTGTCACATATGCTTTTTTCGGATCAATCTAGTTGGAAAAGCAGGCATCTTGAATCCTTATGCTACAGGCTGTATCCCACCTTTGAACGTTGGGTTTGAAATACTCTTTTGGTGGGGGAACCGAGCGCATTTGGTTGTATATAATCTCATATATCTTTAGCAATCGATTGCCCTTCGCATCCACGTAGTCTTATAGCTACAAGTGTTTACTCCATAAATATGGTAGTGGAGGATTATTTTCACGGGATAGACAAATCGCCTATAGGTAGTTAGATGATATTGTAGGGTTGGTATATCTACCACGCTATCTCCGGAGAAAATATGGCATTTCTACAGACTTCGGAGCAAAGACGGCGAAGGAAATGGGATGGATTTCAATGTGAGATTCCGAGAGCGTCAGGTGTGATGCTCCTCCACGCTTCTCATCATCTTCTCAAAAGCATATTACGTGAATTTTGTGATCATCAGGACAAGTTTATCTCGGAGAGAATTCAAGGGGTTTAGCCGAGCTCTTGAACACGCGAGACAGGGGCCCTGCTGTCAACGAACTTTGGGTGATTGGTATCGATATAGAACAAGTCCCGTATAAATATGTGGAGCTTCAGCTCAAAAGCCGCGTCTTGCCGGTGTATAGAGGTGTGTAATGATATGTGGAATTCTTCGAAATCGGTATGCATGACTTCAGAGGCGCCAATAAGACTGGAATAGGGGGGGCAAGGTAAACCTCGGCAAAAGAATACCGTGTCGCTGACAGAGAACTCTAAAACTATACATATCTACCTATACATTGACTAACAAGTCAAAGTACCGTACTAATGAATTACAAGCTAAAAACCTCTGCAATCATCCGTGCAGTGTATTGCACCGGAGATAGTGAAAATACCCACATAAACATAATTCACAACCACTCCCACTTTTCCACGTCAGATTATGGTCCTCACTCTATCTCCAAGCTCGTACAAGTGTCTAAATAAATCAATCCAGAAGTGAGCTATCTAATCGACGGAGAAGCGAAACGTCACACACCCTCTATCATTCGCCTCTCGTCCCGCACCGCAAACCCGCAACGGAAGGACGAAGGATTCCTTCCAGATTGCACGTCCGGCTTACATGCATGCAACCCTTCTCGTAACCCTGTCGACAGCAATACTCCTCCTCCTCCTCTCCCACTTTCGTCGTCAATACATCTCTCAGCGGCCTACATCAAAGCTGACTGGCTCCTCATCTCTTGAATGTCTATCGTTCGATAGGTCGGTTCGGGAATACCTTTCCGGAAAATAGACAGATCATACTCTGGAAATCATGGCTTCCAATAATACACGTATAAAGCTCAATAATGGTGTGTTGATACCCGCATTGGGCTTCGGGACTTTTGCGAAGGAAGGAGTAGCTGGAAAGACCCACGCTGCCGTGGTCGAGGCCTTGGCTGCTGGGTATAGGCACTTGGATTGTGCATGGTAGTAAGTGGCACACTTCAATACTATCCGTTTTAGCTATCATTTTTCTTGTCACTTCTTGTTCCAACTGACGATCATTCAGCTACAAAAATGAAGATGAAGTAGGATCGGGGCTGCGAGAGTTTTTGGATTCTCATCCCGACGTTAAGCGGGAAGATATTTTCATCACCACCAAAGTTTGGCCCCATCTTTCCAATCCAGTTGATGTAGAATGGAGCTTCTATAATTCGTTGGAGAATTTGGGCACGGACTACGTGGACAGCTTTCTCATTCACTGGCCTCTATCTGCCGAGAAGACGGAAGATCATGAAGTCAAGATTGGCCCTGATGGCAAGGTGATATTCTTTCGAGCTTCTGATAAACATTACTACAGCTAACTCTTGATCAGTATATCATAAATGATGCTCTCACCGAAAATCCACAACCAATATGGCAAACACTTGAGAAGCTCTATAAAGCTGGCAAGACCAGGTCAATAGGGCTCTCAAACTGGACCATTGCAGGCCTCGAAGCTATGCTCCAATATGCCGATATCAAGCCATCTATCAACCAAGTCGAGATCCATCCCTTTTTCCCAAATACAGAGTTAGTCGAATATTGCAATTCTCACGATATATTACCCGTCGCATATTCTCCACTGGGGTCCCAAGGTCAGGTGCCGAGTACAGGGGAGAAACCAACAGAAAACTCCGAGATCAAAGCCATTGCAACGAAAAGAGGCATGACAGTGGCACAGGTCTTGATTGCGTGGGGTCTTAAAAGGGGATATGCCGTATTACCAAAGAGCTCCGACCCAGAGAGAATCAGGAGCAACGCGGAGCTTCTTGACATCAGCCAAGAGGACTTTGAAACTATAAACAAGGCTGCCGAAGGGCGAAAGTGTCGGTTTGTGAATCTTAAGGACGTCTTTGGCTATAACCTTTGGCCCGAGGAATCGAGCATGTAAGTCAATGAATTTTTGCCATATGCAGCTCCTACGTAGCATCTGACCCATGTGATCGACGTATAATTTGTGCAGCCCTTCCCTTAAAAATAGCTGGTTGCATGATAAGGCAGTCAGTTGTACGACGCCTGCTGCCGGTATGGCATCTTGGAAAACTGATTGGATACCAGAGACGTGATCTCATAGCTTGGCAGCATAGTTAATCATGAATCTGTTTCGTGGCCTAACGCCTCCTCCACATTCACGACGCCTCTGATAGCTTGATTAGGAAATATCCAAGAGAACATTGCTCTGGAGGCGAAGGGACTTGTGGCCCCTTGCAAATACTGTAGTGAGATGATTCATCCGAAAGCTGACATACATTGCCAACGGTCTCCCAGTGTTGCTGACGTTAGAGGCACTGTAGTAGTGACGGCACGGCGCGGGGTAATAGTGTCTGTGGATCTTGCCACACATACTACTGCGCAGCTGCGCATTTATATCACATTATCTCAAGCTTCATGCATAAGGAACCGAGAAAGAGGATATACGAGAAAGCCAACACGTCGTGCATATGGGGCTCTGCGACATATGACCGAAACTGTAAAACTCCATCGCCCATGGAGGGTGAGCATTTCGATTTATCACACGACAATCGCCGTAGTACCTAGCTCGGCCGATTTTGGTGTAGGTTCACCATGGCTCTTAGAGAGCCTCCTACAACTTGGCTGAAGACGAGCATAAATTTGTAAGTTCTGGTTGGTATTATTGGAATTAACGAAGTAACAACCCATAAAACTCCATACCGTAGGATTAATCCAAGTATGTAATATATGTTGTGCGCTCGTCTATAAAACAAGATTAGAACTTCAGCATTATTAGCTGGGCAATGTCGCTGGAACTTGTGTCTTAAAAGCACTCTGCTAGCAATTATGCCTCATCTCTGCTCAGCATACGCTCACTGTCGGCAACAGATATTGGAACTTCGGTCATAGCTGCTAGGCGAAACAGGTGTCGTGCTTGAACTCTGCTGTCATAATCTATTGTAGCGGTATCTAGAGTAAAACTATCAGCCAATATTTCAGATCTTGTTCGCAAGAGCACTCACGAAGGGTAGTTCTTCCATCTATCATCACCACTGCATGCTTTTCCCATTGGACTCTTGCTTGAAAATCATGACCTTTAATCATATGGTCCATCAAGAACTTCGTGATAACCTCCTTTTCTTGATCTCTCAGATCCACGATGCTCTTGAGAAATTCTGCATTGAGGAAAATAGCTCTCTCGCCACTGACCGGATGAACCCGAACGATAGGATGTGTTGAATCGATAGGATCACTCCGGACAATTCCATTCATAGCCTTGGTATGAGCGATCATATTTGCTGATGAATGGACAGCTTTCAAACGGTCGACAAATTTGCGGAATTCTGGTGAAAGACGATTGTAGGCTTCAGCGGTATTCGCAAACACGGTATCGCCTCCTACGTCAGGACAAGCCAATATTCCCAACATGATATACCCCGGCGGTTGCCTCTCGTAAGAAACGTCATGATGCCACAATGTACTCGTCGATTTATGTTCAAGGAACTTTGCAATCTCGTCCTCGTTGTCGTCTCGATGAATGATGTGAAATTCTGGGTATCCCTTTACAGCGCCAGAGACAGGTTGAACGCTTAGTTTTCCGAAGTACGACATGAATTCTTGTTGGAACTTGGGACCAGAGTGTAGGAACTCGGATTGTTCTCTAAGGACAACAACCTTTCGCTCAACTATTAAAAGAGCTAGCTCGTCCTTGCCTTCGCTCGAGAGATCCTGCAGTTTAACACCAGTCAAAATAGTGCCCATCTTTGGCGTGACATCACGAGCCGTGACTCCTGGCTTGAAAAGATGTGGTTTCTCCTTGTTTGCTCTCAGAGCCGGGTCATGGAATTTGAAGGTCGGGAATTCTTGGAAAAAGAGTTCGGGTTCCCAGGTAGGGAGATATTGTGGAAATTCAGTTCTTCCACGAGTGAAACGTTCATAACCCTCAGACTGCTTTCTGTATGGGACGTTAATGTCGTAGCTGATTTCGGATGCCGGAATTCTATCTTTCTCGTACGAAGGAGGTCTATCATGGCTTGTATCAGAGGCGGAAGGGTCATCGTCTTCAGTTCGACCGGGGGTCATGTTGCAATTCTCAGGATTTTTTCCTATTTCAAGATAGAGAAACCTAGAGCAAAGAATTGAGAGGAGGATCTGAAGGATGGCCGAAGTTTGCGTTAAATAGCAGTCAATATTTGGGTTGCACCTTATTGCTTACTGAAATAACAACGAGACAAGGATGATGACTGCAGACCGGGAACTCTATCGGACAATTGCAAAAGGTCATTTACCTATTCTCAATCTAGATAGAGTCCGAGACACCAACAGCAACTCAACATTATTATTAGTGGGATAGGGGGGCGAGTGGGTGGGATTCAGGAAAATGCTTGGCGGGATATTCCATCATAGTGATCCGATACCATACCACACCATAGCATACCATAGCATACCATAGCAGACTATCCAAAATAGCACCAACTCTGTATGCCCTGGCCCCAGTGCGCCGAATACGGGCGACACGACTTGCATTATCGAGTGTGTGTACCGAGCCCGCACAACAGCCACGTCTGCTCATGGGAATCAGAGGTGGATGGGAAGGGGGAAAGAAGCTCTAACCCCATAAAGCCACATCGCTTGCACATCACAAGCGCGCCGTTGTGACTTCTTCCTTCCTACAGGGCTGCGTTAGAGGGCTGCGTTAGACGCTCGAGACAGCAGGAGTTTATGGCCCAAACGAACAAAGGGTTGGAGATGCCCTGCATAACAGTCACACGCCTCCTAGGAAATCAGCATTGTACCAAGCTCTAGTGACAACTGCCGCCTCGGTCTCCATGGCTGGGGAGATGGCTTGACCAGTAAGACGGGCCGACTTGTGTCAGTTAACTCGGGCGGAGAATAGGGAGTTCCAACGTCATTATTGTATTTCTCTCTTTTCTTGTCTTTTTGCTTCGCTTCCCACTTGCTCAATAATCCGAGAGACTTCCAAAAGCTTCGGGCCTCGGGCCGCAGCATCTTATTCAGACTTACGTAAAGTAAGCTCCTATTTCTTATGGAAGAACGTGATCAAGGTGTCAACCTTGAGCACAGAGATCTATCCAAGAGCAGCGGGGAAGCATCGACATCTCCTCAGGAAAGGCAAGGCAAGGCAAGTTAGATAAATGATGGGGGGGGAAATGTCTGGCAATCGGTCTGGCCAAGGCATGGTCGCCAAGGCCAGCGGAGATCTGAAGACGCTCGGTGTTAGTTTGAAAGGAGAGATCGATTCACCGTGAGCGAATGCAGGGGCTGGATCCTGTAGGAAAGACGATTGCTGGTAGATAGCTTCCTAGAGCCCCTGCTAGCCTGGTATCACGTGACTTAAGTTGTGTTTACATTCGTCGAGCGCAAAGCACAGGAGATTCTGGCTCTTTACTGAGAATAACCCACCAAAGCTCGGGACAGTTCTAATGCCACGAAATGCGCGTCGAGGGATTCCCTCGAGCAAGTGCGACCATAAAACACTTCTTCTGAATTCAACGGAACACGCTTTCGAGATCGGGTTTTCTAGACAGACTTCAGTGCAACGCGCAGCGGCAACAACTCTTCAGGGAAGTATAAAGACGGGCTCGAATGAGGACAATGATAGAGCCATTGACAGCTCGGCATCATTCCCTGCGCCTTTGCTACTTCCCGGCGATAATCTATGCTTGGATCCCAGCTAACCCCCTCCCCCCCTCCCCCCCAAAGTTTGCGGGCATGGACGCGTGAGAAGGACCGAACAAAGTAACCTTCGAAAGAAAGACAGTCTGTATTGCAGGACCACCATTATTGGAGTCGAATGTGGGCTTCATGGGAAACTGGAATCAGCCACGACGGAATGGGAAGCGGCAGAACGTTGCCATAGAAGGTCCAACCCCTGACCAAGTCCAAGAGGTAATATCGTACTTAGCTTAGAGGCCTTTTACCACGGCTTGCCCGTCAAGTTATTGACCGCTCCGATGCTATCTTTTACCCACTGGGAAGACGATATAAATTCCTGGGGGGAGGGGCAAGCAGGATCCTCGGAATCGCGTATAATTGGCCTGAAGACATCTTCAGAATCAATAGGCATTCGAAGTCGGTCGACTGTCAGGGGATATTTCAGCAGCCAACTCCATCTCGATGATTCATTGGATGTAGCAGTCAGTGTTTTACCAGATGACGCGTATGCATTGCTGTTGTTGGCAGAACAAGATTTTTATGAAAATGACGATGATGACGACTCTGTGTGCGAGTTTGTATGTGGTCGAGCCTATGGGGGTAGTCGAGCTGTGGTTTCTACGGCGAGGTATAATCCATTGCTAGACCATAAGCAAGGCCTAGATAGGAGTCATGCATGGCTCGCGTCACACTGTGAGAAAAATCTGAATGACCTCTGCGCCGCCTCCAATACAAAACCTAGAGCGAAGAAAGGCTTGGCAGATAATGATAACCTAGAAACAAGTACATCTGACTCAGCATCTTCGACCGATAGAAATACTGCTAAGCCGCTGCAACAGCTGCAAGCTTCAGTCGCAGCACACGCTGCGGTGCCTTCACTGGATTTATCTCCATCCGTTGCCTCACTTTCCGGTCTTTGGCTCAGTAGGATTTGCCATACAGCTAGTCATGAACTAGGCCACTGTTTTGTAATCGACCATTGTGTTTACTACGCTTGTAGTATGCAAGGGAGCGCTTCGATCAAAGAGGACTCAAGACAGCCCCCATATCTTTGCCCCGTTGACTTAGCCAAAGTGTTAAGAGCGACGGGCACAACCGTTGGGCAACGTCATCATACCCTCCTGGCATTTTGTGACAAACACAGAGATACGCATATATTTGCAGTATATGGGACATGGATCTGCGGGAGACTTCCACAGGTTCCAACTTGAGTTCTTAAGGCCTTGAAAACAGAGCACAGATAATATTCTAGAATTGTTATTGAGGAAGTAGCTAAATAACTAGCAATACTTTATATATCCAAGATAGAGGGGCAATGGAGGAATGCCAAATACGATGGAGCTGCGTGTTGGAGGCAAGGTACTTGTTAACCACATACTTCATATCGCAATGTTAGAGCCTCCACTGACACCACTTGGTGTTCTCAGCTCGTATATTTTAGAACTTATTGAGGATAAATATCGCCATTTGGTATTCGTCTTGATACATGTATTTTACACAATTGTGAACGCCACGACCGAAGCATACAACCAGAAACCCTAATGAAATCTTAGCAAGGAAGTTTCAATCATTCCAGTTGAGATCAATGTACACCACAAGGTAAAGACAGCATTTAATCTTCGCCATTTTCGCTCTTCCATCGTGCTAGATATGCTTCTCCACTCATAGCCCCCTTAGGATCATTTTCGAATCGGCCTTTGGTAGGCTTTATCTTCTTTGTGACAAACGGCGTCAGCTGTAACCAGTTAGCAGCTGCATATACGATAGCCATTATTTTCTATGTACTATCTCACCTTGAAGTCCTTGAGGTTCTTTGGTACAACATATGTCCTGACTTTGTCCCATTCTATAATGTATCCTCCATGCGGCGTATGTCGTCCCATTGATCCTGTTCCAGTACCCTTGTAGTAACCCTTATTCGTTTGCTTCGTACTTAACGCATGACGCGCTACGCGCTTCCAAAGAGCTTGTGTTGGTTTCATGGTTGCTGATAGAAAAATGAGGTCGCATGCCTACCTTGTCTCGAGGGAAGATAAATTGGAAGTACGCTAGCGGGCTTAGCGCCCGCATACCCGAAAATTATTTATGATTTTTGACGAGAGATTTATTATTTAATCCTACCTAAGCCTCTCCTCTCTATCTTAATTTACTAGAAATGCCTGGCAGACAGTCCCATGGCCCGGCGCCCTCGAAGAGAATAAAGGTTCGGGCGAATTCGAAGAAGAAAACCTTGGATGCCCTCGCAATTGCCTCCCACCAAGTGCCTGACACATTCAAGCTTAAACAGCATCGCCTTGGTGCAAATGAGGGAGGAAATAAACCCAAGAAGCGTACACGAGAAACACAGAATGAAGATGGAGATGAGGAGGCAGAGTCGAGTGCGAAGAAAATGCGAAAGGGACCCCAAAAAGGACGATTTGACGAACTGGATATAGAGAAAGGCAGCGACAGTGAGGGTAATGAGTGGAAACTAGGAGATGTTGATAGTGATGATGATAGCGACTTAGACAGTGAAGAAGCTTTTGGGGAAAGTGATGAGGAGAGATTTGAAGGTTATGCATTGTCTGGGAGCTCACACAAAAAGAAGGCGCAGGCGTCCAGGACTTCTCGCAACCAGGATGTAAATCTCAATGAAGAAGATGAACAAGACGGCTCGGACTCAGAATTGGAGGAGGGTGACTTGGGTGAAGGGGCTATCGATCTTGCTGACATGTTGGACGCAACGGAAGGGGATGGCGATATCGAGCTTGACGGTGGAGATGTGGGCTCAGAGGTAGAGGAAGAGTATGACGATCATGAGGTCACTATGCAATATGGGGTCCTTGGTTCGAAAGAAAAGAACGCCGCTTTCAACTTCCATAGAGAAGAGGCTGGCTCAGACTCAGAGGAGGAAAGTGACGAAAGTGACGACGTATCCTCCAATTCTTCGGCCGACGACGATGAGTACTCTGATCCGGCAAAGGATTCTGCAGCTGTACAAAAGGTCCTTGAGGATTTATCACAGACTGAGCAGCTAAGTCGAAGCTCCGGACAGTACAGAAACAATGGAGTTCGCGAATATAATACAACTTCAGAAGCTGGTCTTACTTCTAAGATAGATATCAATTTGGAAGAAAAAATTAGACGCAAAGGTGCTCCTAAAACATTAGCAGTGCCACTTGCCAAACGTCAACAAGATCGTTTCGATCGTAGTGCTGCTTATGACAAGAGCAAGGAAACACTGGATAGATGGACAGATACTGTGAAGCACAATCGTCGAGCAGACCACCTTATGTTCCCCCTACCTGATGCCGATACAGCATCGGTACATGCAAACAATCGACTGCAACCAACAGGGGTCGGCAAACCATTCAATGAACTAGAGGCTACTATCCAGAGCATTCTTGAAGAAAGTGGTCTTGCAACAGCGGAGGGAAAAGACGATGAAGATCGTATCCGGGAATTCGAAGAACTAGAGGCGAACAAACTGAGCTTGGAGGAAGTCAAGACTAGGAGAGATCAACTACGAATGGCGCGAGAATTACTTTTCAGGGAAGAAGCTAAGGCAAAACGCATCAAAAAGATAAAGAGTAAATCTTATCGCAGGGTTCATAGGAAACAGCGTGAAAAAGAGGAAAGATTAAATAAGGAAGCATTAATTGAGGGAGGTTTTGTCCCGTCTGAGGATGAGGAAGAAGCCCAGGATCGTCGAAGGGCTGAGGAAAGGATGGGTGCAAAGCATCGTGGGAGCAAGTGGGCGAAGGAAACTAAGAGGACGGGCAGAGCTGCTTGGGATGATGATGCTCGAGAGGGTATCACAGAAATGGCGAGGAAAGATGAAGAATTAAGAAAGAGAGTAGAGGGTAGAACCATCAGAGAAGGAGATTTCTCGAGTGATTCCTCTAGCGAATCAGACGAAGGGAGTGAAGACGATGAGGATGCTGTACAAAGACGAACTCTTCGACAGTTAGAGAAACTGAACAACGCAGAACTAGTAGATGAATCCTTGCCCGGAGCCAAACTTGCCAACATGAAATTTATGCAGACTGCTGAGGCAGCTCGGAAAAAAGAGAACGATGCGATGGTTGAGAATATAAGGAGAGAAGTTGCTGGGGAAGAAGCTTTGAGTGAGGAAGAGGTTACCGAAATTGGGCGTAGAATCTTTGGTCCTGGAAGCAACAAAATTCTGGATAAAATTACACCCATACCGAAGCGCAACGAATTCGAGGAGCCACCTTCTTTTGACGAGGAAGATGAAAATATAGAATTGGAAGTTCGGGGAGTCGATAATGGACCGATAGGTGAAACAAGTAAACCACAAGCCAAGAAGACAGGTGGGACCCGGACTTTACAGCTACCTTCATCAAGGCCTCAATTCGAGTCGTCTTCGGGGGGCGGAGCATGGTCAAAAGCACCAGCCAATTCCGATGTGATTAGCAATGCAGAAGCCAAGCGCCGACGATATAACAGTAACAATGCCATAGATATCGGAGAACTAGATCTATCTAAAGCCGCCGTTATTGCCAAAGAACCTAAACTCAGAAAGAAATCTAGAATTAAGACAACGACTATTGAAGCGCCATCTGACGATGAGTCTGATAACGATAGTGCCATTCGCCTTCCGTTTGCCATCAGAGACCAAGAACTCATCAAAAGAGCTTTTGCTGGTGCAGACGTAGTCGGCGAATTCGAAGCTGAGAAACGCCAGATGGTCGAGGATGAAGATGAGAAAGTCATTGATAACACTCTTCCTGGGTGGGGTAGCTGGGTCGGTGACGGCGTCAGCAAGAAAGATAAGACACGAAATAAAGGCCGGTTCTTAACAAAGTCCGAAGGTGTCAAGGAGCAGAATCGGAAAGATGCGAAGCTTCAACGTGTCATAATTAGTGAGAAGCACGTTAAGAAGGTACGCGTAATAATGATATGTGCGTTGAAGATTTTTCCTAATGTTTGCAGAATGACAAGTATCTCGCATCTAACTTACCGCATCCTTTCGAGACGAGACAACAGTACGAGAGATCTTTACGTCTACCAATTGGGTCAGAATGGGCGACGAAAGAAACGGTACAGGATTCTACGAAACCGAAAGTTTTGCTCAAGCAAGGCATTATTGCTCCGATGTCGAAACCTATGATATAGATGTCTAAATGAAACGTAGAAACTTGAAATCACATTAACCAGAACAACGTTTGTGTGAAACCATACCACATCCGATGAATCCACAATGGCATACTCTTGTGAAGTCTTCTCTCCCCACCGAGGCATTGTCCTAAATATGCGCCGAATAAAGACCTATACGATATGCTTTCCAATATCCCACATCTAAGCTTCCAACCTGGCAGCAAATCCTCACCCCAAAACTGTACCTCTGCTTCTTACTCTATTGAATCCTTCTAAGCGTGATTGGGACCCTTTCCAATACGCTTTACAATAAAATTAATGTTTTATGAGCAGTACTCACGCATTTTACTTCTATCTTGTACTCTAGTTGGTTCTGCAAGTGTAGCAACCAACTTTATACTTTGCGGATAAAAATTTGCATAAGCACCACGATTCAGGCGGGTTTTACCATGAAGTACTTCGGTTTCATAGCTCTGACTGTATTTCGTCTATGGAACGACCTCCTTTTTTTCTCATCGTACATCTCTATATTATGGTTTAGGGCTGGTTCGTCTAGCAGGAAAGGGGCTTGAATACATAAATAGAGCAATTGACATTCAAAGGAGGTTAGGGGGTTGATTTCGATCATTCTCTCCTCACCCCTTTCCAACGCCAAATATCAGGTCACACAAAGCCTATCCCCGGACTACCTACAGTCCTGTGGGCGATCTGGGTTTCTAAGCAAGCCACTCAACACGCCCTCGCCGCATAGCCCCATATCATCCGCCACTAGATCTCCCCAGATCCCGCCAGATCTCGCGCACCTGCTGTCCGGGTATCCATGCAACTAGCGCCACCTCGTGGTCGGTAGCTTCCCGACAATGCGACTTTGCGCAGAACCCTGTTTGGCACGACCACGACCACGACCACGACGCACCAGATCGAACAAACAAAACAAACAGAACTTAAAAACAACCTCACATGTTCACAAGCACACTACACTGGTCAATCGAATACCTCTTAATCACGGTGGCATGCTGTTGTCTCGGCAGTTTTGGGGCCTTGCTTAGATTCAATATTTCTCGGGGTTTCTATATAGCAAGGTTAGTCATATCTTTGTATCCTGAGGAGAGGTGCCTGTACACAGTCTCGAACATCCCCTTTGGACCAATATCACGTTGTTTCGTTTCTGCTTCTTGGGTATAAGACAAGTATACATCTACAACGGCCCATGGTACAAGTACAGGAACAAGGCGCTAGTCCGGGTTTATGATCTTGAGACGAGATGCGTGGTTGTCCAAGAGACCTGCGAGTGAGGGTTGAATAGATTGAAGTAGAGCCTAGTCTGACAACATCTTGAGTACTGGTCATCAACGTGGTGATCTACGGTACGACGATCGGATTTTTTTGGTTTTTGGGTACACTTGATGCTCTCATCTCATCATCTATCTGTGTTGGTTCATAATGTTTTGAGTTAATTGTATGATTTTCCGATACTCGAGAACAGAGGCATTGTCACATTCCCCTCGCCCTTACCTCAACTCAAATAGATATGCACATTCCTCTGCTCCATATAGAGTTAATGCCACTCTATGCGACTCACGTCATGCCCATATTTCTTTTGTCTACTGTATACTGTTTCTATCGGAAGACCACGCTCTGCTGGAATGAGAACTTGTAATCCTGCAACGCATTTTTGTGCATCATCAGATGGCTTCGATAAGGACCCAACTCTCAAACCTCATTCTTTATACTATTGTAGAGTTATCGAATATCTGATACAGAAACACTGCCCCGTATCATAACACCATATCACAAGATCATTGTTTCGCACGCCCTCCCCACAAAATTGTTGGATATCCAGGATCACAAGTCAATGTTCACCAAAGATAGTTATCTCCATAGACTGGCTATTATTCGGACTACATCTCATATACATTATCATCACCTTCCCCAGATATCAATTCTTTCATGTTGCATATACAAAATTTTATTTTCAACTATTACCGCCATGAAGGTCCTCGTTTGGCTAATAGTTCTGCAAGGACTCACAGTTAGTGCCTTGCCTCGGCGCAAGAGAGCAGATTATAGCACTCCATCTATTACATATCAGACTATCACAATTCCAAATCCAGGAACTCTTGTCGATTTGGGGGTAGTGCAGGAATCACCGAACGGCGTGCTTTGGGTGCCGGGACCTGTCCCCGTGGCGACTCCACCCCCGAGTAGGTACTCTCAGCCTTTGACAACTTTCCAGAGCCTGACTAGAACAACTTTAGTCACTTCATCTGCTAGGAGTCACTCTCAACTGTCTACAGTTTTTCAATATCTGACTGAGTCGACATCCACTATTACATCTGCTGAAGGTTACTTTCAGCCATCAACAGTTTTCCAAGGCTCGACTGGATTGACTCCCACAATAATATCTGCTGAAGGTTACTCTCAGCCATCAACAGTTTTCCGAAGCTCGACTGGATTAACCCCCACAATAATATCTGCTGAAGGCTACCCTCAGCTATCAACAGTTTTCCAAAGCTCGACTAGATCAACATTCACAACAATATCTGCAGGGGCTTATTCCTCGTCAAATGGAAGAGAGACAACTACCCATACAATTTCCACCTCAAAATCGATTAGCACCTCAAGTGTTACACCAATTGTCTCTGTAGTCACTAGCTTAAATAGTTCTGGAATCGCACAGATACTCCCTACACTCAGCACCCAAACTCCTGCTGCAGGAACTGTTATTACAAGCCTCGCCACTTCCGGAAATCCAAACTCCGCCCCCCTCATCAATAGCCCGATACCGACTCCTACCTCAATAATATCTCCAACTGGCTCAGCGACTTCAGTGATCAGCTCTGTTGTTGAAGGCATGCCGTCCGACAATATATTCCAACCGGTAGCTACGGATGCTCCACCTCCGGTAATAAGCTCTCGTTCGGACCATCCTGTACCCAGACTCGGCATTGAACCTCAAAATTCACCGATTGGTACAAACAAATTCTATGCCAACTTCTTTCTGGGTAGCCAAAGCGCCGCAACGTGGACACACCCATATTCTGTGGCTTGGGCCAAAGGTGGTGGAGCTTCATCAAGCTGGGGAATGTCAATTTCGCATATCGATGCTAATCAGAGAGTCTTTGGCCCAAATTCAGCTGCGGGCGCAACTCAATACTTCATCAATCCCATCGGAATCCAGTCCTTGATTTTGTCAGCAACTGAGTTAGGATCTCAGACGACTCTTTCCACCGATACGATTACACCATTGTCCATAAATGTCAATTTATCACCAAGTCCCGGAGATGCCCCAGCTATCATCTTCCCTCTCGTACAAGGTATGGGATTTGTTACTGGGATCTACACCGGTACCACTCCTATTATTCAAACTGGTGTATTCTTTCGCAGTATCACTCAATCTCCGTATACAATGAAACCTGGAGTTACAAAATATACAATTCTTCTTGAGGATGGAGAGACATGGCTTTTGTATGCCTACTCTCCCGGTCAACCCCCGGTCCAATTTACTGTCGTTAGCAATAGTCTAGTGCAGGCAACATCAAACTTCAATGGTATCATACAAATTGCGAAGAACCCTGGGGGTGATGCAGAAGCACTTTACGATCATTCTGTTGGAGCATATCCTGTAACAGCTGCTTTATCAGGGTCGGTAAATGGTGCCACAGGATCATACACCCTTTCGTTCTCAAAGGGTGGCAATCAAAGTTCAAGACTATTGATGTTCGCTCTTCCTCACCATGTTCAATCTTTTGATCCCACTACCGCATCAGCCGTAATGAATGTCCAATTAGATACTACAACCAAAGGAACAGCCACGGCAGTGTTTGCTGATTCATGGACATTGATTGAAAGCTTGCCAACAACAATGGGCTTTGCACCATGGAGTCCTTCATATGGTGCTCAGAAGACGCTTTCAGTGGGCGCGGTCTCTGCCATCCAAGTTATTGCAGCGAGTGAAGTTTCACAAGATATGGAAGCTCAGTCGGACTTGAACTCTATGTATTACAGTGGAAAGGTAGGGCCCTTTCTCAATTGCCAAATAATCAGCTAATATAGATACTAGGCACTTGCCAAATTCGCCGGTATCGTATACACGCTCAATGATTTATTAGGAAATGAAGCTCTCGCTCAAGCAGGTTTAGAAAAACTCAAAACCGCATTTGGTCGATTCGCAAACAATACCCAGCAATATCCACTTGTACATGAGAGTTCGTCCACTACCCTACACTCTCCCTCTACTATCATATAGCCTTACTAACCCCATCACAGCGGCATGGGGCGGCGTGGTCTCATCCGCCTCTTACACCACGGGAAACTCTGGTGACGACTTCGGGAATACCTACTATAATGACCACCACTTCCATTACGGATATTTCATCTATGCTGCCTCTGTAATTGGCTATCTAGACCCTTCCTGGCTATCTGCGAACGACAACAAAGCATACATCAACACTCTAGTCCGCGACATTGCCAACCCTTCCTCTCTCGACCCCTATTTTCCCATCTACAGGAATTTCGACTGGTACAACGGGCACTCCTGGGCGCACGGCCTTTATGAGTCGTACGATGGCAAAGATGAGGAATCATCCTCTGAGGACTCCATGTCCGCCTACGCGCTCAAAATGTGGGGTCGAACAATCGGAGATTCCAACCTCGAAGCCCGCTCCAACCTCCAGTTGGCCATCACAGCCCGCTCTCTACAGAACTACTTCCTCTACACAGATTCCAACATCATAGAACCCTCAAACTTCATTGGGAACAAAGTCTCCGGTATCCTATTCGAGAATAAAATCGACCATACCACGTATTTCGGCGCTAATATCGAATATATACAGGGGATACACATGTTACCCCTCTTACCGTCCAGCACACTGACTAGAACCAAAGATTTCGTACAGCAGGAATGGGACGCCTTTTTTAGTGACGGACGGGCGGAAGCGGTGCAAGGGGGATGGAAGGGCATCCTGTTTGCGAATCTGGCGATTGTGGATCCTAGCACGGCCTGGAGTTTCTTCAGTAATAGCAATTTCGATGCTGGGTGGTTGGATGGCGGAGCTAGTAGAACGTGGTATTTGGCGTTGGCTGCTGGTGAGTTTCTTTGTTTCTGCTCTATATTTCGCAGGAGAGGGAGAGCATTATGTTCGTTCGATATTCGTTACTAATTGGGATTTAGGATTAGGAGGCGCTCCTTGACTGCTCTCTCATTTCTTCCCCATTATTATGATCTCGTGTTCTGCCTCCACATTCCTTTTCAAAAATAACCCTTTCCAGCGTCGGGAAATGGAGTGGTATTAGGTTTGCATTAGATTTGTATCTGTGTTTGTATTAGATGTAGGGAATAGGACATTGGAACTGAGAAAGAGTAGGCTGACTTTACTACCGTACGTGGTTTGGAACAGGGAGGATTAAAACTGGGACGGGGAGGAGAAAATAGACCTGGATATATTTATCTTTCAATGTATTACTCACATTGATTCAAATCCTCTGGCTTTCAAAGCCCTTACCTCTTCGCTCGAGTATTTTCTCATATACAAGCACATAATAATCACGCAATCAGAAACCAAGCCAAGCACACCCAAGAAAAGCGCTATTATGCTCGTTTGCCCATGCTCTCCTACCGAGAAACTTACATACGCACAAGAGGGACTTTTGAGTTCCATCAAACCCCTTCGATATTCATATCGTCCGTCTACAATTTTAATCGCCTAGTAATACAATGTCCGCCCGTGCTAATGACATCTCGTACTCCTTACACCAAGGCATAAATTCTCGTAGCCAATTCTCGCTTTCTTCTTCTCCCCCTCTGTCCATACATTGAGCTCATATTTGAAGAGACAATGGTAAATAAATAAAGCAACGTATTAAAATGGGTAGTGATAGATTTAAAAACCTATCATGTCCATGATAGACCGACCTCCAAGTAAGGGGACACGAGTTGCATCGTCTGGATAGACCAGGAAAGCGAGGGCGATTATGGCGTAAAGACCAAGCAACTGGACCTGATTAGTATATATGCCTGACACTGAAGAAGGATATCTCACCATGCTGCCTTCAAGCCAATTTGATTTTCCGTCCTGAATGACGTAAGTCACAACAAGCACACTCAAAAAGAAAACCACCGTCTCGAAAGTCTCGAAATGAAGTGTCATAGGCTGATTAATGATCCAACCTAGAATAACCAGGAGTGGCGTGACGAGGAGAGCAATTTGCATGGATGAACCAATTGCAACACCCATAGCTAAATCCATCTTATCCTTGACTGCCTATATCCAGATGTGAGTATTAGGTTGGCGACAGGACGACATATCAGAGCTGAAAACTTAGAAAAACCGAAAAACTTACCACCACCACGGCCGTGACATGCTCAGCCGCATTTCCCACGATTGGCAGGAGGATAAGACCAACGAATGTCTTGGAAATATGAACTGTTGCGACAAGTGAATCGATACTGTCAACCAGGTATTCGGCACAGATTGCTACAGCGATAGTAACGACAATGAGAACTGCGGCCGCGGCCCAAGGACTGATTTGTGGTTCCTCTGCCCCACTCTCATCCTCAACCTGGCTTTCAGCATCGAATATTTCGGCGTGAGTTTTGAGTTGGAAGACTAGGTAGAGAACATAGAGAATTAGGAGGATGATGGCTGTCCCATGAGAGAGGAGGAGAATGTTGGCTTCGGTGTCTGCATTGGAGTCTGCGAGGACGGCGTAGAGCTGGAGAAATTAGTCTGTATTGGCATGGAGACGGGACAGGAACATACTGTAGCTGGGATAATTAGAGATGCACATGCTACAGTCATCAAGGAGGACATAGTAGATGCAACAGTTGAGTTGAAGTCCTGCTGAATACCCTGTGCTGTCCCGGTCGTCGTATTATGAATGCCGCCAGCTAGAAAACAGCATCCTAACACCAGAAGAATATTCGATAGAATACTTCCCAGCATACTCGATTGGACGATTCTGATCTGCCCCTCTCTTAAAGCAACAATGCTGACCTAGTTCCCATCAGCTTTACCTCCAAAACCACGTCTTAGAACTTACAATAAGTTCCACCGCATTTCCAAATGTTGCATTCAAAAGCCCTCCCATGGTCTGTCCCAACTTGACCGAGATCTCCTCTGTCGCAAAGGATAGTACCGCCGCCAAAGGCATAATAGCAAAGAAATTGAGTATGAAGACAGTCGTTGGATTCCAGCCCGAAGCGCCAGCCACGATCCCCAATGGGACAAACACCAAAAGGACATTGACATAGTTACTAAACAGCGTAACCTTCGTCACGTTCGCGGCATGAGCCGGCCACGAGAGCATGCGATTCTGGCTATCCATTCCTGGGGTATATTTTTTGTTGAAGAAGAAATCTACCACGGTACTCTTGCGTCTATTTTCCCTTCCATTTAACAACCCGGTATGCTCTGTATGCTCTGTATGCTCCGTATGCTCATTGTCCGTACCGCCATTTTCGCCCGCCATGATAGGATTGGGACTGCTATCGACAAGATGCGGGTTGCGATAGGGTCTTGTTCTCGCGCGTTTCAATTCTTTGCGGTATGAAGGCCGTGCTATATATCATTGAGGACCAGAAGGTTCAAGTCAGCCCAACAAGTTCGGTACTTAATGAATTCCAGTTTTAGCTCTTCTTGGCCCTTGGCTAATTTGCTATGCTGGCTGAGAGGCAGAAGGAGCAAGCGAGTCCGAGGATTGTTGCAATGCCGAAGTGCGTGAATAATAATCTCAGGAGATTCTGACACTTGCAGAAGCTCCAGTCTCGTCGTCAATCATATATAGTGTCGTTTGTATTTGTGTACCGGCACTGTACGGGTAGGGAGGGGCAGAACAATATGTCGGGACCAGGCCATCCCTCGTGGCGGAAGTCGGATGTGATGGTCGGTCGACCGAAATTGGAGATGATTACAGGATAGATGCAGACAGACTGGTAAGAGGGAGGAGTAACTTACACATCATCTTGGCAAAATATTGTTGCGATCCGTTGTTCGTTGGTCGAGTGGTGCGGGTGACGACGTGAGGAGCTTTGGTCGGGCAATTCAAGAGCTGCTGCGCCTCAAAGTGTGGGGGGTACAGCAATAGCCGACCCAGATGCGACTTCTGTGAAACTACGATAGGCTGGGCAGAAGGAGTCCACAAGATGCTCGGTA
Organism: Chlorociboria aeruginascens; assembly: GCA_002276475.2. Classification (NCBI taxonomy): domain Eukaryota; kingdom Fungi; phylum Ascomycota; class Leotiomycetes; order Helotiales; family Chlorociboriaceae; genus Chlorociboria; species Chlorociboria aeruginascens. The sequence continues at coordinate 134,949 of NCSK02000030.1, read as the reverse complement.
CTGAAAGAGGTCCTTCGTCTGAGGTTGGACGGAGGACTTGCTGCTTTCCGTTCGGTCGTGTGACAGTTGCTTTGGAGCTGCAGTCGAATCGTCCAGAGTGCGTCGAGGGATATTGGCTTAGTATATGAAGTCTCCCAGTAGATCCAGCTACGGTGCTAATGAGTTGAAGGAAACAGGTTCTTGGTTTTCCTGGAGCCTTCCTTAGCTGTATACATCTTGCAGATTGATCCAATGCTAGGCCACCTCTTCCTGTGCCTCTCCTATTCACCTCCCATCATTATTGATTCCGGAAGCAACGGAACCCTCTGGCCCTCACAAGCCGTGGCACCTGTGACACTGTGATGCTGACGTATATGAATATCCTTGGCCTTTGCACAGCCTCTCTTGGCAGTTTAACATACAACATACAACGTACCTTAGCGCTCTCGGGACAGGGTGAGCTTAAGTGGACGAACACCATAAGGGCGATTAACAACTCTTGGAAATCAATGCCAATGATGTCGTGCAATTCTTTGGATCAAGTTCCATGTAGGAAGGCTTCGCTAAGAAAAGGGGGAGGCCTGTGTTCAAGATTCGAGAACGTCTTGAGATTTCCAATGGCATTATATACCCAAAGCATCATATTTACCCGCAGCTCTCCTCCTTACTGCCAGTGAAGGATAATTGAGCTTATTTGTTGGACTCAATCCATCGTCCCCATCCCTATCTTTCCGCCGTTTGATCTTATGCTCGAGCTGATCGCTGGGTTTCTCCACATGCTTCTCTATAGGTCTGCTTCTTTTCTCTCCTCTGCCTCTTTCCCCACGATCCTCCACCTTATCCCAAGCTTTCTCCGTATTGTCCACCTTACCCCTCTCCTCTTCAACCTTAGCTTTTTTGTCCTCCCTCCGCTTCCCCCTCTCGTCCTTCCCAGCTCCGCCCTTTCCTTTCCCTCCTTTCCACTGCTTTTCTCTCTCCTTCCTCCTCCTACACTTCTCCTCCTCCTTCTGCCCTACCACCCACGGAACACTCAAAATCTCCCTCCTAAATGCCCCCACCTCATTCCAACATTTAACCTCAATCTCTGTACATCCAAGAACCTCAATCTTGACGACCTCAACCTGCTTAACTTCCCGGTAAGAGCCTACCCTCCCTTTAACCTTCACTACACTCCCTACGTCGATTTTATCCCATGGGATACTCGGTTCCGCAACCGAGGGAGTCGTACTCTCCTCTTTCCCTCTAATATTCTTCGACGTTGGATTTGCTTGAACAATCTGCCTTGGCTTGGTATGCAGATGAGAAGACCCTTGAGTCGAATTCCCAGGATCTCCCGCAAGGGTATTAGTGCTAGAAATAGATGCAATGCATGCACACTCAATGCACATCCCACTACTATCATCAAGTGTATAGACTATTCTCCCCATATACTCATCAACCGCTACAACGACACCTGTAAGCCTCACCCATTTTATAGGATGATTGATAAAGTGAAACAATTCTTTCCCTACAACCCACCAGTTGAAACATTAGCACGTCAACTCCTACTGACGGATAGTGTGCGCATTTGAAAAGAATTATAGAAGGGAAAAGAAGGCAATACCATCAACGAATAATCCTACAGCCTTTAAAGCATGCACGTCTACCGCACGCAACGGACACCATTTGCCGAGTGTAGGCGAGAGATCGTGGCAGTAGTCGGGGTAGATGGTAGGAGTCTGACCAGATGTCATAGCATGATTGAGAGTTTGCAGTTGCGATTGCACGGAAGGGTTTGTTATGGAACGTGGAACATGGATTTGACGCGTCGAAGCTGGTTCGCGGTCCTAAACAGAGGTCACGAGATCAAATATCACGTGCAAAAATACTGTAGAAAGGACCCGAAGTTTCATAGCAGAAGAATAGAGTAAAGGTCAATTGAGCAGTAATGGGCGCCCCAGCTGCGAAAATAAATGTCCTGTAGACGCCTTCTTTGATCCGCTCACTATTCATCTTTCGTATACCCGAAACTCCTTTTGCAATGTATCTGATTTCCAAGTCCATGTCCAGAGACCTATCATTTGCACATACTAACGCTTCGCCCGCTTTGACTTTCGGCTTGCTTCTCTTCCTGCAGCTTTACTTCCATTCAATCTCGCCGCAGCCTGCTGAAATGCTTCCTCCGAAGGCATTCCATCATCTCCATCCTCATCATCCTCCGAAACTCTCTTCTTACCCTTCTTTCCCTTCGAGCTTTTCGTACTCTTCTCTTTCGCCGCATACTTCGCCTCCAAATTATCCAGAAAAGAGCTTCCCTCAGTCAGCCTCTTCCTAATAATCGCTTCCAAAGCATCTTCACTCTCCTTCTCTCCTCCCTTGCCCTTTCCCTCACCAAATAATTTGTCCGCAACACCCAATTCCTCTGCATATTCCATAGCCTCTTTCTCCTCATCCCTAGCCACCTTCATTCTCTTCTCCTTACTCCGCGTTGTTTCCTGCGTATACGCCTTATACGGCTCGACGTCCCCCTTTCCAATCGCCTCATCAATAATACCCCGAAATCTATCCTCATCCTCCAGCGGATTACTCAACATAACGCTCTCGTAAATCCCATTCCATTTTCCCTTATACTTCCTAAACGCATCCAATAAATCGTCTTTCTCTTCATCCGAACCCTTATAAGCATTTGAGAATTGTTTGATAACCTCTCCAGTCACGATATCTTGGAACTGTTTGCGGTAGAAACCAGCCCAGGAGAAGTCGCCATCGAGGGAGATGGACTCGGATGTTGAGCCCGTGACATCATACCGTTTTCTGCGGATGGTATCAGAGAGGACTGCATATGCAAAGACGATTTCTTGGAATCTGGTGTGGGCTGTGTCCTTGAGATGTTCGGGAGCCTTGTCTGGGAAGTGTTAGGATGCTGAAGAATGGTTAATCGGTCAATGGAAAGAGCATAATTGGTGGTACAAAGATGAAGATGAATAGCTTAAACATGGATGACAAGAAGATGATAAAAATTAGTGAGATTCATACCAGGGTGGTGCTTTAACGCAGCCTTGCGATATGCTGACTTGATTTCATCTGCGGTGGCAGTTTTGCTGATCCCAAGGACAGTGTAAGGTTCAATCTGCGGCTGATCATCGTCTTTAATATCGTCTCCGAGATCATCTTCGTGTGGTGCCATGATGTTGACTTGACTTAAATTTGTTGTATGCGTCGATTAGAGGTTGGTGAGTGGGAGACACGTTTGGCGAATATCGCGTAAATCAATTCCAAATTGAGTTCAACAACGCCACGGGTTGATCCTTCCCTTAATTTCTCAAATAAATAAATTGAATTGACTATTCAGCCTCAGAAATTTGGTAATAATCTCAAAATAGGTACAACACGATATCATTTTAGCCTCAGGTCATATCAGATGTCCAACTCCTCACTCCACCAAAATATTCAGCATCCACTGTGACCTCCCAACCTGGATATATATAAATAACCAAGAGGTTAGTAAGCAAAATAGGAAAAATGGCCTTGGCTGGCAGGTCGAGTTCACCTGTTTCTATTTTACCTACCAGAGAGCCGTACGATCCAGCCTGCAACCTATAGCTGATGCCAAATCCCCCAGATGTAAAAGGACGTAGGATCTCGTGTCTGGACCTGTTGCCACTTTGGTGCTTTTCCCGTTGAGCCTTTGCTTCTGGGAAGGGAAATTATTTGTGTTGGAATAATGAGGTTGAGAAATATATTTCTTTACCTGCCATTGTGTCGATTTTGGTGGGACTTGGTGACAAGACTTTAGATATAATTCTAATTTACTGACAAGACGTTACCACAATCTGTAGCGCTCCCCCAAAGGGGTTCTATATACGGGTATTTGGTTTCATCTACAACGAAGATAGCTTGCGATGAGCCGCAACTACCCCCCATTGAGAGACTCGGATTATAGATGAGTTCGTAGAATTGTCAGAGTAAAGTTAGCGAATGTGGAGAAGATGCATGAAGTCACATAGAGCTTTTTGTTGTCATGCTGGGCTTCATGTCAGACTTTCGACAAGAAGGGTGGAGGATGGGGATTTGAGGGGAGAGCTTACGCTTAAAGCAATCCATGAACTAGCTCATTCGGCGGCGGAACAGAATAATTCACAATACATCTTGGGTTAATAGCAACACCATCAAATTCAATAATGGATAGATAAAATTTCCCACAATGAGCTGATGAGAGCCTTGCCTCGAACAAAACTACAGGGCCTAGTAGAGCCGTTGAGATAAGAGAATATCGCATAATTGAGAAATGAGTAAGCTCTTGGAAGAAAGAAGACGTAACGCTTATCAAAGTTGAAAGATCCTGCTTTACAAGGTTATTCCTCATTGCAAGATGGTTAAAGTGTCCAGGTATTTGCTGGGCAGCCTCTTTATATAAAGCAAACCTGCTAAGGCGCGTGGAGCCCATAGCAATATGGGGTTTAGAATGTTTCGAATCCCACCAGATCTATGAAATAGTGACGAAATGGAAGAAAATTGAAGGACGCATATTCATTCCCACATTGGCCTGCAGTCTCATAAGAAGTCTGGTAATCATCATGGCGGCATTTTCAGTCCTCGACAAAACAACTCCACTTGGAAGTTTAACTCGACATAGATGGGATGGAAATATTTAAATGGTGAAGGTTGTTGGTGGGAAACATGTCAACAGCCTTGGGGATGGATGCAGTCTTGCCTGAAAAGGAAATTGCGCTCACTCCCCGACATCATCCCCACACCGAGAAATATTTGTGCGATTCGCAAGTCTAACAAAGATCCATTGATCTTCGAAACTAATTTAGGGAGCTAGTCAATCCTAGGCCTTCAAGATGGCTAACCATGACAAAGTCGATTCAGCCTCCTCCCGTCCCGAAGTCGATCCCACCACGAACATCCAGGAAAAAGCTGCAACCACCACAGTCCACATCGGCACCAGAAGATCCGCTCTCGCCGTGATCCAAGCAAATATGGTCTATAGAGCTCTACAAGAAGCTCATCCAGATATTCACTACGAGATCCACTCCATGAGCACCATGGGCGACAAGAACCAAGTTACCCCTCTACATGAGTTCGGTGCGAAGAGTCTTTGGACTCATGAATTAGAGGCTGGATTATTGGAGAATAGATTGGATATAATTGTCCATTGTGTGAAGGACATGCCGACCCAATTGCCCCCGAAATGCGCACTTGGCTGTATTATGGAGAGAGAGGATCCTCGAGATGTGGTGGTCATGAAGGTCGCTTCAATATACAAGACGCTTGCGGACCTACCTGCTGGATCAATAGTTGGTACAAGCAGTGTTCGAAGAAGTGCGCAAGTCAAGAAAAACTATCCTCATTTGAAATTCAAGGACGTTAGAGGGAACGTTGGGACGAGATTGGGAAAGCTGGATGCCCAGGACGGAGAGTATGCATGTTTGATTCTGGCTGCTGCTGGTTTACTGAGGATGGATCTCGGAGGTCGAATTACAGAGTACTTGGATTCTAAGACACCTGGCGGAGGACTTTTATATGCTGTTGGTCAGGGTGCGCTAGGAATTGAAATTCGGGAAGGAGATGAGAAAATTATCAACTTGTTGAAGGATCTGAACAACGTGGATTCTAGTCTGGCTTGTTTATCAGAGAGAAGTTTGATGCGCACGCTTGAAGGAGGTTGCAGTGTACCGATCGGAGTGGAGGCGACGTGGATTGAGAAGGGAAAGCTATTAATGAAGGCTATTGTAGTGAGTCTGGATGGGACAGAAAGTGTGGAGACAGAGAGATTAGATGAGGTTCTTACCCCGAGGGACGCAGACGAGTTTGGTCGGAAGCTGGCTCAGGACCTGGTAGAAAAGGGGGCAGCCAAAATCCTAGAAGCCATCAACCTCAATCGCCTAGTCATTGCAGACGGGGGAGGAGCTTAAGGTATTCCATTAAAAAGATTTATGTAGATGCATAGACTGGCTCGGCCGTTTGTTAAAAATGACCATTTATGTCGGAAAAGTGAGAGCTTGGCTCATTCCAAGTCCCCAGTAGCTTCAATGCTTGTTGCCCATCAACTCCATATGATCAAGTGTGGTTTATTTGTACACCCCCATACCCCATGTCTATTCAGCTGTGAAATCCTTGTATGCTGCCTCGTCCATCAATGTATCCAAATCCTTGACACCGGCTTCACTAACGTCAACCTTCGCGACCCATCCACCACCTGAAGAAGTGTCCTCCGGGCCCTTGTTGATTGTACCAGGTGCCTCCTCTAGTACCTCATTGACCGCAGTAATGGTACAGCTGATAGGCGCATTGATATCTGAAGCCGACTTCACTGATTCAACTGCTCCGATTGCATCACCTGGAGCAACTTTCATAGGAACGGTAGGAAGTTCGACGTAGACGACATCGCCGAGCGCATGAGCTGCATATTCCGAGATCCCAATAGTCCCATATTTCTTGTCCGCCGAAAGTTCGATCCATTCGTGATCCTTCGTGTATCTTTTTACTTGCACTGTTTGATATCAGCGTCACAATGCCGAGAGAATCTAATAGCATAATATCACCTGTGCTGGAAGCTGAGAAGCTACGGATGCCGAGTGGAGTTGGCTTCCACGATGATGCTTTCCCACATGGCCTTGTGGTCATTCGGGAGGCCAATGGCCGGAACGATCGTGCAATTGAGGCCATTGTGTGATTGTAGGGTTTTTTGAAGAGTTATCTCAGAGCTATCCCGAAGGAAATCTTGCATTCCCTAAGCGACCCCACCAAGACGAGAGGCAAGGATCTTGCCTTCGTGGACAACCATATCACGCGTCTTAAGACAACAAATACATTTTCAATTCCTGTCAAAACAACACGCTTTGATCTGTGACATGACATATTTGTTTTCCTGCACCTAGAAAAGGCAATACCAGGTCATCTCAGCCTCGGGTCGCGTCAAGCTTTCCCGCTACGCGTTGACTTTGCATGCAAGCGCCGATTCTTTATAGCCGACGTTCCAGGGGCCTCCAGCTCCGAATAACCTCAAGTCTTCCCGAACAGTACATGGTATACTGGGCCACTGGTACGATCGAAGTGAATTCCTGATTCCCGGTTACTTTGTGTGTCCTCATGAACTCGACATATTAATCGACAATTAGCTCTTGAGCCGCTACGCCTTCCATTCAGTCTCCCCAAAAAAGGCCTACAGCCTTGTATTTCCTAGGAGTTCGACAATCTGGATTCCTCCACATTATCAGCGGGCTCTCCAGCTCAATTCCACGACGCTGTAGACACAATGGAGACCGATAGTCTATATGATAATAGGGGCGAGGGGCAGGATGAGACAATGGGCGGCATCGAAGAATCCCACACTCCCACACACAGCCGTGGATTCAGTCACACCGAGCGAAGACACGGACAATCCCAATCAGCCGATTTTCCACCTCCACCTCCACAACCAAGCTTCTCGGGCTCTCCAATACCAGACGTAGATCCCAATGCTCGGTATCCTACTCCTACAAACTTTGCACCTTCAATCTCCAGACCAAACTCGGGTCTATCTGGCAGCGCTTACGGCAACGTGCAATCCACCTACCAAGAACAAAACTCCCGCAGCGCAACAAGTGGCGGCGACCAGAGCAGGAACAAGAACAGTGTTGTCATCAAAGTTGGCATGGTGGGCGATGCACAAATAGGCAAGACATCCCTGATGGTAAAATACGTTGAAGGAAGCTGGGATGAAGACTACATCCAAACTCTCGGTGTAAATTTCATGGAGAAGACAATCTCAATACGAAATACGGAGATCACATTTTCGATTTGGGATTTAGGCGGACAGAGAGAATTTGTAAATATGTTGCCATTGGTTTGCAATGATGCGGTGGCTATATTATTCATGTTCGATTTGACGAGGAAGAGTACGTTGAATAGCATTAAGGAGTGGTATAGACAAGGAAGGGGATTCAACAAGACGGCGATTCCATTCTTGATCGGTACGAAATATGATCATTTTGTGAACTTCCCTCGGGAAGATCAGGAAGAGATCTCGAATCAAGTATGTATATCCTACGTTCAAAAGTGTCCCAGATTAATGTGTCCATTAGGCACGTCGTTTTGCAAAGGCCATGCGAGCAAGTCTCATCTTCAGCAGCACAAGCCACAGCATCAACGTCCAAAAGGTATACACCCTCTCCTACCCCTCCTTTATTCAAGCCAGACTAATTCCTCCTAATCAGATCTTCAAAATTGTCCTCTCTAAAGCATTCGACCTAAAGTGCACCATCCCGGAAATCGAAAATGTCGGCGAACCGCTCCTCCTCTACCAAGCTGCCTGATCAGTATCCCCCAAAAACGATGTAGGGAATTAAACAGCTAGCATCGAGTTTTTGAAATGATTCGGATATCAATGCATGTTGATTTTCTATCATCTTTTCCCTAAACCATGTACTTCTGATAGAGCATGTTGGTTTTAACATGCTGGGCATGGGTCGCTGAGAAGATGGAAGAGAGGATAGTACTTAATGACTGATTGAGTAATGCACACACTTACTAATGATTTATGGCAAGGCATGGGTCATTAGTGGAAGATTCTATGGTTGAATTATGATGGTGCGGATGATTACTGACTGGCTTGCGTTTGGCATGAACTAGGAGATGCCTGGTGCGGACAATCTCTTTGCTCCTGTAATTTATTGCATAATGTCTTTTAGCAGGACGGTGTCTACGGCTTCATTTCTGAGAATACAATGAAAGAATTTGCAAATAGGTCTCTTTGTGGTACCAAAGCTTGCCTGGTTTCATGTGAAACTTCGAACCATTCCCCTGTAAGAAACAGACCAGCCTTTCATTGCACATTGACACTCTGAAGCAACCCTTCTAAACTCCACCCTTCTGCTTTGAAACAATTTAGCCTATCAAACAAGCTGTCCTTCTAGCCTAGTTCTGGCTTTTGCCCTTTGATTCAACTTCGTGATATTGTTATATTAGCATGCTCAATCATTAGATCTTTCTAACTTTGCAATTTCTCTGAAACTCCACGGACACTGCCTCTCCTATCACTGGTCGCGACAAAACTCTCCTCTCTGGCACCATCGGACTCGACGACTATGGAAGGAGCATGTTGTGCATAGTGTTCACGATGTCGTTGAGACGCATCGAGAGAGACCTTGTTCCGGTTCTTAATGTGTGAATTAGAAGGCCCTCCTTCCGTGTCTTTGCCTTTGTTGTGTCGGCCCTCAGCCTGTATTCTGCTCCGAATAATCCTGCCATGGTCATTCTTTGAGGTGAAACTAGCACCTCCGGCATTTTCAGGCCCATCATTGTAGTTTCGCTCTGTCCCGTTGGACCCAGGGACCTTGCCTTCTCTTTTCTTTGTTGCATAGACCACGCAATCTCTGAGAGTATGATCGGTTGAAGGTTGGTCTTCAATTCTAAGACTGTCACCATCAATACGAGCATTTTCAGGAACATGGTGGGAGCTTGTTCCAGTTTTAGATTTCGAGCCTGCCGATGGAATGGGGCAGCTAGTAAGACGATGCTGGTGAATATCGGTTCCTTCGTCATCATTATAATCTCTTGTGTTTTCTTGATGTTGCTGCAAATGGCTAGGTTTTGAGTCCGTTAATATAACAGGGCAGCTAGTAAGGCGATGCTGGTGCATATCAGTGCTTTCATTTTCATCGTAACTTTTTGTACCCTCCTGAACGACACAGCTAACAACATCATGTTGCTGTGAATGGTTAGATTTTGAGCCGGTCGGTATAATAGGGCAGCTAGCAAGACGATGCTGGCGACCAGCACTACCTTCGTTATCATTGAGAACTTTTATACTTCCCTGAACGATACAGCTAACAGCACGATGTTGTCGGGAGCGGTTCTCCTGCTTTTCAAAATGTTCGAGGACAGATTTATCAACCAGGCAATCGGAAAAATCGTGAACGTAAGAAAGCTCTTGGACCTGCTTAGAGTGGATCACATCGCATTTGTCTAGGCTATGTTCCCCTCCTTTTTCTGTAGAAGCCGAAGTTGCAGAATCTCTAGAACTCGTTTCAACATCAGTCTTGATCCTGTATTTTTGGCGAATAGTAGGGCCTTCCTTTGCCTTTCTAGAAGGGGCCGAATGCCCCTCGGCAGCTTTGGATTGATCAGAAGCCACGCCCTTCAAATCATGGCCGATGTATGTTTGCTGCCTCTTCTCAAATTTATTTAGACGAGCTGCTACTTGACTTGCATGGGGTGCCCACGGAGCCAAGTCATCCATCTCATGGTCGTCGTTATTTTGCTGCTTGCCACTAGATTTATCTGGACCAGCTGCCACTTGGCTTGCATAAGGTCCCCGCAATCCAGTGACGTTCTTCTTGTTTTGTAGAACTGCTCCTGGAGGTGCAACTTGTTCTGGATTTAAATCCATATATGCTCGAGGGGAAACGTATCTCATGGGCTGAGGCCGGGTTGGTTGTTGATGAGTAGTCATCTTAACATCTGGTCTTCCTTGCTGAGGGTAGTCTTTCTTGTTTGTTACAAGACTACTATTACCAGCTCGAGCACGTATTTCACGACTATGTTGCATTAGGGCACACGGGGAGCAGAACCAGCTTGCCACACAGTCTAACCCAGAATGCCCCTCTATTCCATATACTTTACGAACGCGGATTCGGTCAATTATAATCAAGGCCCCTTTGTAATGTCAATTTCTGCCTCTCAATAAGGTCCCGGAAGACTGCACCCTGTGCAGAGAAACTTACTCTCAAGGCAAACAGATCCAGCAAGCAGATGAAAAAAGCACCACATGTTACAGCCACGAGCTTCCACCGAATGGTCAGATTCAATTGGCAAGCCCTTATCCCATCGATCCAATTTCCAGTCGTTTCTGCCAGCTAGGATGCAGGGAACCCACCAAGCCAAGCAACAAGTTGCAGCATCACCAGGTGGTTCAACGCAAAACTTGGCCATCCATCTCGTTTCGCCTGTAGATTGATTCGTCTGCCTATTTGGGAACTGTTCTCTAGGACGTTTTCCTACCTGATTCTGCGGTCTAAGTGAAGTGTTTCCATTTTCCAGGGTGCTGGAGGCGCCAAGCTCTTGAAGGACAGGATGGGAATTAATTGTTTTGTATGGTGTTCTGTCGACCGACTCACGGTGCCTTGAATGGCGGGGTGGAATATTGCCTCCGTGGAATGGAGCCATTGTATCGTACTTGGAATGAGTCCGAACTAATATCAATTTCCAAGCATAGGATAAGAAAAGAGGGATAATAGCAATGCACTTGATAGTGATACTGCAATGCCAAAGACTCTGGCTATGACTGTTGATGAAGTATACAGACAAGTGAAAGAGAGCAGGCTACTGACGACCAAGTAAACAAAATCACTATCCGGGTGGCACTTTCTATAAAACCAAAGTCTTTAAACCCAATGAAATTTCACGAATACGGAAGGCAAGGCCCGTCCTCACTAGACGTGATTAAGAACTCTGTTTTGCTAGGTTATGTGGCATTAGGATACATGGTCATGAACAGAAGAGGCCAAGCAGATAATGATCGTACTTGATGATTCTAGCTGAGCATCCCGATGAGAGATGGTGGATTTAGGATAACTATGCAGGTCTACTTCTTCTCCTTTTCCGGCTGTACCGCAATTAGCAGACTCAATCTTTTGACAGAAGTCTTATACATGGTGGGAAATAAGGGTGTGATGGACCAGATGTTATACCTGTGGTCGCTTTGGGTCAACAGTCCCTTTTGCCTTAGCTGTCTCGGTGCCCTCAGCTTTTTTGCTCATGTTAGGACTATTGTCGGGATCAGAAGGATGATGGGTATCAGTATTGCTGATTCCTTCTTGTTTTCCCGATTGGGTATTTTGACTTCCAGCTGGTTTGACCGGAGCAGCCTGCACATTAGTTAGGATGGGACGCAGAGTCAACTTCAGACACATACCTCATCCTTGGGTTTGCTCTTATCACTTTCCTCGCCCTCATCATCGGAAGTATCTGGAGTTTCGCTTTCTTTGGTATCATCCTCGCTGCCAGAGTCCTCAGATTTCTCACTATCCTTGCCATCTTTATTGTCGGACTCTTCCTCTGACTTCTCCTCATTTTTCTCTCCTTCCTTGTCATCGTGTAATTTGCCGTGATCCCCGGCATGATCATCGTGGCCTTTGTGGCCATGGGAATTGTCTGGGGTGCTGGAAAGGATGTACCAGCATGTTGGAACCGTTACAGCGATAGCCCCGGCAGCCCTGGATGGTGTATTTTGTTGGTAAATTGGTCGGAATGTGAGTGATTCAAAGGCGAATACTTACCACACAGCATCACCACCTGCTTTCGCTTCATGACCCCCACTTGCATAGCCTCTTCTGGCAACTTGGCGAAACAGCTGAGGCCGAGCAGTTGTGGGCCGAACAGCTCGAAAATATCGTAATGCAGCTCTCGAGAATGCCATTGCGTGTGGATAACACGACAGGAAGGTCCAGGAGTATAACTGAGAGAAGATATTAGCACAAGTTAATGTAATATATGTTGGAGGAAGGACGCACCGCTTCAATTGACTGTTAAGAAACTGCAGATGTGAAAGGATGGCTGGGTCGAGCCGAATCGTATGAGCGAGAGCCCGTTTGTTGGTGCCTGAGGCATCAAATAACGACAGCTGCCTGCCCCGCCAAAACCTTTGTAGATCGACAATTCTTCGTCTTCCATATCTCTGGAACAGTGCGCTTTCAAATTTATGTGAGTAGAGAAGCAATTCCTGTAAGTTCCACTATATCATTATTTTGGGTCTACACTTTTAACTTATAACAGTTTTTTTTTTTGTTAATCCTACTAATTACTACCAAAGCCCCTCCAACAGAAGCTCATGGCCACGAAGTGAACAGCCCCAGTCATTCCCCACCTCGCGGTCGCCAAAGATTACCTTTCTGTGCAAAATTTGTCGATTTCACGATGTCGAGCCAGATCCCGACTAATCCTACCTCTTCAACAGTAGCAGCTCTGTTGCCCAAGCTTCATGATGCGGATCCTGACTACCGGTTCATGTCGTTGAATGATTTATTTCAAGTCTTGACCATTGGGAAGTCAGACCTCCTCCACAATGACTATAATACCGCTGCTAGGACTGTAGACGGTATCCTCAAGACGTTGGATGATCAGAATGGCGAGGTTCAGAACCTAGCTATAAAATGGTATGTGCAGTGGATTATTCTCTTCTAACTGCTGTCCCTAACAATACATAGCCTTGCACCACTAGTCACAAAGCTTTCTAGCCAGATTCTTGCGCCTCTCATCGAAAAACTATCAAATCTGAGCACCGAAAACTCCGTCGACAATTCTATCCCAGCAATGGCCCTTAGGACTGTCGTAATTACACTTCCGCGGCCTACTACTGGTGTTGCTCCATCTAAGGAAATTGTGGAAGCATATATAGCCATAAGCCGGGTTCTTATTCCAAGACTTGTTGGACGCGTTATAATTCCCAAGGCGACAAAAGCCAATCTCCCCCAACCTCCACCCGGGATGCTGGATCTTGAGGCGAACAAGGACGTTGATCCTGAAGCTGTCGATGTCTTGATTGAGGTTGTTAGATGTTTTGGTCCTATGTTACAAGGACTGGAGGTCGAAGCGCTCCACCATCTCCTTGTTGGCATTTTAGAGACTGATCGTGCCAGCTCAGTTGTCAAAAAGCGGGCTGTGGTTGCCGTATCTATTCTAGCTCTCTATCTCTCGGATCTCGATCTGAGCGGGTTTGTCTCTCTGCTTATTGAAAGTCTACGCAATTCACATCTTACCCTTGTGCAAAGACGTTTATACATTACTATACTTGGATCTATGGCTCGGTCTATCCCCACGAGATTTGGCCCGTACCTGAAAACCCTTGCTCCGTTTGTACTCTCAGCCCTTAGTGCAGAGGAGCTCGCTGATCAGATGGAAAATGCCGCTGAAGATGGCGAGCCAAACCCGGAATTAGATGACGTTCGCGAGGCAGCCCTTGTGGCATTAGACGGATTTTTGGCTTCTTGTGGTACTGAAATGCGAGTCTATACAGAAGAGACGATCACTGCCGCTTTACGATTTCTCAAATATGATCCGAACTATAACGATGACGACGACGAGGAAATGAGCGGAACTCAACCTGAGGAGGATGATATGGATGAATTTGATGATGACGATGATTTCGAAGCTGATGCTCAGTTTGACGACGATGACGATGATGCAAGTTGGAAGGTTAGACGGTGTGCTGCGAAAACTCTGTATACCTTGATCTCAACTCGAGGCAGCGGAGATCTCCTCGATGACGGGACTCTCTACACACAAGTGGCCCCTGAACTAGTGCAGAGATTTAATGAGCGAGAAGAAAACGTTCGATTAGAAGTTATCGCCACTATGTCATCTCTCATTCGCAAGACCGGTGAAGGCATTCGAGTAAACTTTTCCGTTGACGAGGGATCTGACTACGTCCATAATGCCCCTCCGAGCCGGAAACGAAGAAGAGAAAGTAGTAGTGCTGCTTTCGATACGAAAACACTTCTATCAGTCTCGGCTGGCCTTGCCTCACCCACCGTCGAGCCATTACCTGCATCAGGTCCAAGAGCTGACTTGGCCAAACTGAGTCCTACAATTATCAAGGCAGTGACAAAGCTATTGAAAGGAACATCAATCTCAACAAAACAAGCCGTGATCAATCTCCTTGATGACATGGTATCTGTACAGAATGGTGGTCTCTCCGAGTTCTTCGCTCAAATTGTGGACCCAATTATCGGCACAATTAAAGCATCGACTGGTTTTTCAGGAACTTCCAACACTATTATGAGTGGTGGAGCAGCCTCCGCGACTGCTAGCACTCTACGTATTGCATCACTCCGACTAATTGGCGATATTTCAAAAACTCATTCTTCTAGTGTGGTACAGCCGTACCTACAAAAGATCATCCCCGGGATTGTGGCCGCTGTCAATGACAAATTCTACAAGCTCTCTGGTGAAGCCATTAGAACCGTGGAGCAGCTAATCAAGGCTTTAACACCCCCACGATCGCGATCGATGAAACAAGCCAACCAAGCTGATCTACTCAAGCTTTATCAGGTCATTGTAAATCGTGTCTCTGCAAATGATGCCGATGTAGAGGTTCGACAGCGTGCAATCCATGCTCTCGGGATTTTATTAGCACGTACAGGTAGTGGTGACGGGGCTTTGTTGCTTTCAGCCGACGACCGCACTGCTGCTTTGGACATTCTGAACGATCGATTAAAGAATGAGACTACGCGGCTTGCTGCTGTTCAAGCTATCGATACCGTCGCCGCATTAACAACAAGTAAAGATCAGCTACAGCCCTCCTGGGTTCGAGAAGTATCCCTTGAGTTATCTGCCCAGCTTCGAAAGGCTGACAGAGCTTTGAGAGGAGCAAGTCTTTCTGCATTAAAGAACCTGATAATCGCACCTGCTTCTAGAAACTCTCTCGATTCATCCACGATTAGTGGTCTTGTCAGTGCTCTACTTCCATTACTCACAGCGGTGGATCTCCACCTGCTTGGCCCAGCTCTCCTAGTACTTGCTACTCTAGTCAAGGATGATGCAAAACTTGTCGTTACAGATCAAGTAGACACCGCGCTCTGCCATCTACTTACCAAGCCGTTAGGTGGTGCTGTCCTTGATGCTCTTCTCATTCTTGTTACAAATATCGGTCAGAAAGGAGTTGGTCAGCATCTCATGACTGCCCTTTTGAAGATCGTGAGCATCAATGGAGATCCTGCAGTAGTTGGAAAAGTCATTGGAACGTTGCTGGTTTACGGAGGATCGTCTGTTGGCGTGAGTGTAGACAATTTTCTGGCGGAACTTCATAATGCATCTTCCGACGATGCTAGACGCAGTCTTGCTCTGGCTGTTCTTGGTGAAGCTGGATTACGTATGGGCGAATCTTCACCTCTAAAGCCCGCTGTTTTCACTGAGCAATTCACGTCGAAGTCAGATAAAGTACCTCTTGCGGCTGCTATCGCTCTAGGTCGTGCAGGAGCTGGGAATGTCCCAGCATACATGCCAACAATTCTAAGTATCATGGACAAGTCCGACAATTCCCAATACTTGCTCCTGCATTCCATTAAAGAGATCCTTCAGCAGGTTGGTAATAGCTCTGCTGATATTAGCAATTTCGCCAAACCAATCTGGGAAAGACTTTTCAAAGCTGCTCAAGCTGAAGACAACAAGGCCGTTGGTGCAGAATGTATTGGCAGACTCACAATAATTGACCCAAAGACATATATACCCCAATTGAAGGTATTTGCTCCCCTATCAAAATTTAATATCGAACTTTCTAACCGGCGCTTAGAATCACCTTCACGATCCTGTTCCATCAGTCCGTGCTATGGTCATCCAGGCAATTCGATACACTTTGCCCGATGGCGACGAATCATTCGATGCAGTACTCCAGGCAACCTTAATCGAAATGCTTACCGTCATGCTGCGTGATTCGGAACTTGAAAATCGCCGCCTAGCTCTTACTACGTTGAACTCGGCTGCCCACAACAAGCCTGGTCTCATCATCCCGAACTTGGGTCTGCTGCTGCCATTAGTACTAAACGAATCAGTAATTAAAACTGAATTAATCAGAGAAGTTATGATGGGTCCATTCAAGCATAAAGTTGATGATGGCCTTGAAGTTAGAAAGGTAATTTCAATTTCGCCACTTCTCTTTATAAGCTAATATTAAGTAGAGCGCATACGAAACCCTCTATTCTTTAATGGAAACAGCCTTTTCTCGCATCAATATTCTCGATCTCTACGATCGAATTATTGCTGGACTCCAGGATGAGCATGATATCCGTGCTCTCTGCAATCTCATGCTGACTAAGCTTGTTGTGTTGGACCCAGATGAGACCGCTAGGCGCCTAGATGCCATTGCAGACTGCTTCCGTACCGTTCTCTCCACCAAGCTCAAGGACAGTGCTGTAAAACAAGAGATCGAGAAGCAAGACGAGGCAAGCAAGAGTACGCTTCGTGTCACGTTGTTGTTACACTCTGCAATACCTGCGGCAAGCAGTACCATGGGTGCGCAAGTTGGTCAGCATCAGGTCTGGAGAACTTATTTGGAGTGGGTGGAAAAAGACTTTGAACCTAAACTTCAGGTTTTGAGGGAGGAGAGTAGGGAATCTACATTCTGAGGATGAATGAGGATGTGCTATTGAACCCCATGATAACCACGACGCGATATGACTGACAGATTCTATGATGGGAAGTGACATACAAGAGGTAGATAAATATCTTTGGCATAGCTTGCGTTGCATGGATCCATCATAAACGCAAGTGCTTGAATACAGTGCTTGATTGAGTAGAATATTTTGCTCAATCAAGCACTGTATCAGAGAATCAACTTAGATAGGCCAAAAGAATACAGTATTTATAATAATATTATCTCTCAATATGCTGTGGCTTGTCAATTTCTAAAACCCCGTGAGAAATCCTTCGTAAATTATAGTCAGTCACGAAGACCAAACCAACCAATTCAGCAAATATTGTATGATCCTATATATTCCAATAGCCACACGCCTTCTATAGTACAAAGTAGAAGACACATAGCTGAAGAGAGGAGAATTCAGAATCTAAGAGAGGGGTAAACTACATGACAAGGAGTTTGTATGAGGAAGAGAGTGATTGATCAAAGGAACTCCATTGCCGTGCCTTCCCTACTTAATCTGTACCACTCGTTCAATCTAAATATACAATTCGACACCCCGTCTCCCACCCTCTACCTTTTCATGCTCATACGGGATAGGGTGTGTATATTTACTTGATAATTCTCGTAACGAGGCCGGTGGCAACGGTTCGTCCTCCTTCTCGGATATTGAAACGCTGACCGACGTCCAACGCGACAGGGTTGTAGATCTCGCATTTCATCTCTACGTTATCGCCCGGCATAACCATTTTCGAGTCCGCTCCCTCGGTTCCATCAGGCCAGAATAGAGCTGCAGCTTCATCGGCTGTTCGAATGAATATTTGTGGTCGGTAGTTTTGGTGGAAACCGGTGTGACGACCTCCTTCTTCCTTAGTGAGAACATACAAAGAAGCTAAGAATTGCTTGTGGGATTTCGTAGTTCCAGGGGCCACAATAACCATTCCTCGGCGGACATCTTCACGCTTTACACCTCGGAGGAGAAGTCCAGAGTTATCCCCTGCTCGAGATTCATCGCAGGACTTCTTGAAGGTTTCAATGTCTGTGACCTTGGTTTTAATGGGTTGATCGCCTTTTCCTACAAGCTCGACTTCAGAATCCTTCTTAAGAGTTCCTCGCTCTACTCGACCGGAAGCAACGGTTCCTCGTCCGGGAATGGAGAAGACATCTTCGACGGACATCAAGAAGGGCTTGTCAAGCTCACGGACAGGGGTTGGGATCCAAGTATCAACAGCCTTAAGAAGCTCATCAATCTTCTGCTCTCCAAGCTCTGGTCTTCGTCCATCTAAAGCACAGAGAGCGGATCCAAGAATAATTGGGGTCTCCTCACCCTCGAAACCATAGGTGGTGAGAAGCTCACGCATTTCCATCTCGACCAACTCCAACATTTCCGGGTCCTCGAGAGCATCAACCTTGTTAACGAAAACCACAATCTTCTGGACGCCGACTTGACGGGCCAAAAGAAGATGCTCTCTCGTTTGAGGCATTTGTCCATCTGAGGCTGCAACCACAATGACCGCTCCATCCATGCTTGCCGCACCTGTAATCATGTTCTTGATATAATCGGCATGGCCGGGACAATCGACGTGAGAGTAATGACGAGCTTCGGTCTGATACTCGATATGTGCAGTGGAAATAGTAATACCACGCTTTCGTTCCTCAGGAGCCTTATCAATCGAGCCATAGTCAAGGAAGTTTGCCAACCCCTTCTCAGCTTGCCGTTTGGTGATCGCGGCCGTCAACGTAGTCTATACTCATTAGCACTTGGTGGTGCTACACACAGTTTTGCGAATATACCTTTCCATGATCAACGTGTCCAATAGTACCTGTTGGGGTCAGCCATAGCTCTACAGCATCAATTCCAAGATACTATACCAATATTTACGTGAGGTTTCGTTCGCTCAAAGACAGTTGCATATGTGCGAGCTGTATTTAACACCGAAGCTCCATTTTGGCGTCTCAGAGCATGATGTAAAGGACTGACGGAATTGCCCTGCAGTAAAGTAGAGCGAGCTGTCCGTAGGAAGGGGGCGACCGATCGCGCGAACGCCGGCATTTTTTATTTGAATTATTGAACGTAAAGAAAGACAGGAGAGAAGCTGAAGAATGTGGTATTGGGGCAATTTACTTTGGATCCACGACAAATTTTGTGGTCGCCGTAGATGTTAAGGTTAGCGCAATATAATCACGTGATCATAAGACAGGGGGGTGAAGGAGAGTTTTGGACAATCTGTTTTCACGAACTGTTTTTAATCAGATGAGAGTCATGAATTGTCATTTATTTTAGAATCAGATACCTCGCTACAGAGGAACCCATATTCTTCTCAATAGGCTTTGTGACTTTATTTAAAACTTCATAAAAAGTATAAGAAAAGGCCCTCAAAGAAGCCTCCCATTGCAAGTTAAGAAAACATCCTTCAGAAAAGATAAATATATAATAAAGCAGTAGACTTCGACTGTCCAAATGGGCCATATCCCATCCATTTGTGTTTTCGTTCAAAGTCCTCGCAAAAGCTGATGCGCAGGACCATCCTGGATACCCCAAAATTCCAGGTCCTTGAACTGCTGTTGCATTTCCTTCCAAGCAGTCATTTTCTTCGCATATGTCTTTCCCTCTACCCCATTCGCAGCAATGAAGTCTTTCTCAACGTAAGGATGCCAAGGCCATTCATCAGCCTCACACCTCTCCCATTTTCCGTCCTTTAATCTGT
Organism: Chlorociboria aeruginascens; assembly: GCA_002276475.2. Taxonomy (NCBI): domain Eukaryota; kingdom Fungi; phylum Ascomycota; class Leotiomycetes; order Helotiales; family Chlorociboriaceae; genus Chlorociboria; species Chlorociboria aeruginascens. The sequence continues at coordinate 115,164 of NCSK02000030.1, read as the reverse complement.
TTTCCTCCTTCCCCAGAATTGGAGCTGGTGGTACTTTGCCCTCTTTGAAATATGCAGCTATTTTGCCGATCGAACATTTTGAAACAGCAGAAACGCTACAATGGCCCTCCGACTGTTGCTCAATGAGTCCAGCATCAACGAATTTCCGTGCCATCTTTACACCAGCATAAAGGGGTGTGACAGGGTCTGCGGTATTACTGACAAAAAGAACAGGGAACGATGTATTGATGGGCTTCTGCTTATGGGTTGGATGGTCATCCCATCTCATTGGGGGATCTACTTGTTCAATAGACCAGCCCTCACAGCCTACCATGATTGTCATCCAGGCGTCAGCAAAAGATGACGTACTTGCTATCCTCTCAAACCTGTCTTGAAGATCGAGAAATGTGTCGTTAAGCTATTTAAATATTAGCAACTTTAGAGGTGGGCTTAGAATATAGAACCTACGGGATATCGTTTATCTCCGCACATAATTGCCAACTGTTCCTCTCCTCGATATATGCGTCCTCTCAGAGGAGCAGAACAGATACTATCGCGATTGATTGGCCAAGCCCCAGGCCCAAGGATTTCTGGATGCCCCTGGGATAGCATGTTGATGAGCGTGGCGATTATGGGAAACATGCGGATGGGGGAATAAAGACTCGAAAATAAAACCATCTTGATGTCGCTATAGCTAACTGTGACAGGAGACATACTTGGCTTGTCGACAATACTGATTGGATTGACTTTCAGATTGTCAAAAACGGATTGAAATCGACGGGAGATATTCTCAGGCTTGTCGCCATTTCGGTATAGCTGACAATTTTCTTTTGCTTCTGCGCAATAAGTGGCAAATGAAGCTATGATCTTATCGGTGTCCAAAAGGCTCTCTGTCCCTAGGAAGAACGGGGATGTTAGTAATTGCTTATTTGGACGTTTCCCGGTAACATGCTTGCTTCTGAAACATGACCCAAGAGCACCATTTCTTTCGAAACAATAATAAAATAATAAATGGGTTCTCCCTGAAAACCTTACAGACTGGGCCCACATAATGATCTGCATCAACAACACCATCCAGAACCACTCTGCCGACTTTGTCAGGAAACATAGCAGCAAAGGTTGCACCTAATAAGGTCTATATTTTGAAACATAGTTTTTTAGCACGCGACGGCAATCTGGGACAGGAACTTACGCCATAGCTAAAGCCCCAATAAACCAGCTTGCCCTTGGTATCAAGATCAAGAGAGAGAGTTCCTTGGATGAATTCACTCTGTCGCTTCTGAAGTTCGAGGCCTTGGTTCTTGGCATCCGAAGAGTCATGACATCTCCCACTCAAACTACCAGTCCATTGGTCCCATGCCTCAATAATACTCAACATATCCCTTGCCACATTCGGCGTGCTAACGTATCTCAGAATACTATTCTTCCCGTATACCGCGTCCTTTTCCTTACACAACTGTGCCAAACTCCTTGCTCTCGCATCCATCTGTAACAAGGCTCCGCTCGTCGAATTAACAAGTCCAATTTCCTTCCCCGAAAGATGCCAAAGCAATCTCTTGAACTGACCTCCCGCAAAATCTTCGTTGTCAGGGTTAAATGGCTGCTGTCCTGTGGGGAAAGCAAAACAATCTGCTCTCGGAGTCGTAGCCCCAATACCTCTGGGATCGAAACCAATGATGTCTTGATCTTCTCCGAGGATTTTCTGCAGTCCCGGACCAAACGCCATTGCAAAATTGACACCTGCACCGCCAGGACCACCGGGGTTAAGCAATAAGGGAGATTTCGAGAACTCGTATGTACCAGTGTGCTTGCCCTCAACTAAAAGTAGAGCGACATGGACTTTTGGATTGCTTCCAGATTCTTTCAAAGGACGATGATAATCCATGGCAACAGTGAGACGGGCACACTTGAATCCCCCATAGCAGGGATGCCATTCCAATTTCTCGCTGGGAATAATCTGTTCGTAAAATCAGGAACAAGGTATTTGAGAAAATGAGACTGAATGGATGAAGGATGGCGTCACTATACATACATTATCGAAATCTACCTCTGTGGCCTGCTCCTTTGAACCACCTTGGGTATCTTTTCGAGCCCCTAATCCGACGAATTGAATGATATGCAAAAAGTATAAGCCGAAAATGACAAGTAGACAAATATAATACACTTTAGCAGGACGTTTGGAAGGTGTTTGCCTGGATTCTATCTCATGCTGAGCTGTTTGGGGGAGAAGATCCTCCTTCTCATCGAAGTGATCTTTTGTCGAATGAGCCTTCATCGTAGCATTCGGGTTCTTTCAAAGATAAATATTTTGCCAAATTAATGCAAATGATACACTGGCATCAAAAGTTGTAACTTTGTAATTAAGGAAGAGCTTCTGGTTGAAATCTAAGGCAGCAGTTCGTCACCATATGCTTTCCCTTAAACAGTGCCCAATCAATCGTAAGCCAGGCAGCCTGCCGGCACATCAACCCCTCAATCCTGACGCAAGACTGCCGTTCGTTTTACTAATAGAGCATTATCTTATCTGAAGAAATCTCCAGACCAAAATATACGGCTAGGAAGAATGGGGTCTTGGATGAAGAATTTCTATTATTAGAAGATGCACTTCATAAGGTCATTGAATTCTATAGTAGATGATTAGGTAACCTTCTTCCTTTTGTCCCCTGCCAATTAGCTTAAGGTTAAGCAACAGGGGGCCGTCAATTCTGGACACCTCGTGAAAATACACCAAAAATGATTCTTTTTGCGGCTTTATAACTTAATAACTGTATTATGAAAGCATTCAAAGATTTTATATATATGTTTCTTCATATCTTAAATATAAATATTTCTTATTAAAACATTATTTTAAATTGTAAATTTTACTAATAAATAGTTTTACAATTATAAAGCGTGGGGGTTTGAGCATATATTTAAATATGACCTATTTATCAAAATACTGCGTAATTATTTTTTAATGGTTTTACAAAGTAAAGGTGTGAAATTATAGTGTTCTGGCCCCTGTTGAAACCCCCGATTTGCTTAATAATCCAACACATTGGCGGGCAAGGGATACGATATATCTGCGTCGAACTTCCTGGTGCTTCCTATATCACACCTAATTGCGAAGTTATACATGACAAAATGTCCGAATCCCAATTATCTAAGGTTACTCCAGAGGATCCTCGAAAATCAAAGACCATCACAACTTTATCAGTCTCGCCAATCTACGCCGCCCCTATACCCCTCCTCACACGAATACGGTACTACATCCAGCTCCACAGCTTCAAATCATTAATTTCGTTCATCACACACGTCCTTCTCCCCTTACAGAACAAACGCATCCTCCCGACGCTCACAAAAAGCTACCCCTCCCACTCACCCCTTACCCACCGAATCTTCATCCCCAAATCTTATAATGCGGAGACCGATGGGCCGTTGCCACTCTACCTCAATATTCACGGGGGAGGTATGGCACTCGGAAGTCCCATCCTGGACGATAAGTTCTGTCATCCTTATTGCAACAAGAACAATATCCTCGTGATATCTCTCGACTACCTGAAGGCCCCCGCTCATCCTTTTCCCGCGGGCAGAGATTCCCTTATAGCTACTATCAAAGAAATCCTCGCCGACACATCACTCCCTATAAATCGTGATAAAATTGCCATAGGCGGGTTCTCTGCAGGTGGCCACTTCGCCCTCTCCGTAAGCCAAGATCCCGCTCTGCGGCCTCTAATCAAAGGCGTGGTAGCCTACTACCCCGTCGTTAACTTCATATCATCAAAAGATGAATTAATGTCATGGAGAGCGACACAATCGAAGAACGCACCGCCTGATATGTTAGAACACCAGATGAGCATGTTCAATTGGGGATATATGAACACGGGGCAGGATTTGACGGATAAGAGGCTGAGTGTCCAGTTTGCCAAGAGGGATGATCTGCCCCCTAAGATTTTCCTTGTCGGATGTGAGTGGGATGTGTTGTGTAGGGATGCGGAGGTTATGGCGAAAGAGTTGGCGGGTAGAGAGGAGGGTGGTGATGCCTGGGAGAGTAATGGGATCAGATGGGAAAAGGTTTTGGGCGAGATACATGGTGAGATACACTATTGTGCAGCATTCTAGTTAGAAGCTAATAGGAAATAGGCTTTGACAAAATGGCCAAAATGACAAAAGCTTCGGGGAAAAGGGCGCAGGTGCTCTTTAAGGATACTGCCGAGTGGCTTTTTCGAGAAGTTTATATCTGAGATCCTCTTCATAGAGCTCTTCCGATTCGTTATCAAGGACATTTATCATAAAGCGTCGTTTTTACCTAGGTCTGATTTTATGCGACTGGTTATGGGAAATGTCTCTGTTATATTAATCATTTATCCCAGCATGCCATTTCTGTGGTACAATATTATGAGTCATATGGGGCCACTTCAGCCATGGGAGTACTATGGGTCCTTCTCAGGGCATAAGTGGGAATAGCTTCACTTATTGCCCTTTTGGGTATAAAGGGGCCCTCCACCCCATCTCTCTTCTAGCCCTAGACTTTACAAATCCAATGGATTCTCACCCCCTCATATTGATCTAGATCAACAACATCACAACCTTTGGTGATACCAACACTTTCATTCATGCACATATATTTCATATTACAACCAAGAACTGTCATCAGAAAAGCATAACATGATTATTACACTAATATTGCTCCTTGTCTAGGGGATAGAATGGCGCTAGGTATGGATCTGACTCTTTTGTTTTTTTTTTTTGTTTTTTTTTGGCTTAAGTTTGCATCTATTTTCGATTTCAAGACAATCCTCGTTGGAAGTTTCAAAAAGACTTCCACTCGAAATTGTCATTATTTGACGTTTCATGATTCTGGTGGTTACCGTAGGTGGATTTCCGAGACCGAGGATAACTTTCTTCACGGATGGTGCCTTCCGAATTCCCAGAAAGAGACCGCCTGGTGGCAGATACCTCATGAGCACTTAAAACATGTTCAGATCCGATGAAAGGCACCTCATCACGTGTTAGGAACAATAAACGGGAGTTTGTCAATCAATTCTTAGTCCAAGAAATATCTACTGCTGCCGTCCCGACTCCTAAGGCTCGCTTCAGGTGATCTTACTATTCATGACCTACCCTACCTCGATCACGATCTTGCCAATGCTATTCTGGGCCACCAACGCTTCAAAAGCACTCTTGGCATCTTCCCATTTGAATACTTGGGCCACTTGTGGATGGATCTTATTCTTCTCCACAAAATCCACCAACCGCTCCATCATATCCTTTCTCACCCCAAACACACCCCTTAGAGTTTTGCCGCCAACTAGCACAGCAGGAATAATATCTACCTGTTTACTACGGGAGAGAGCACCCACCACAGAAATAAGCCCGCCTTGCTTTGTGGCTTTAAGGGATTCTTCGATGGAGCCAGAACCCGCGACGTCAACTACATGGTCGACTCCTCTACCATTAGTTAGGCGTAACACCTCGGACCCCCAGTTTGGTGTAGTTTTGTAATTTATCACATGAGTTGCTCCTAGCTTCTTCAATGCGGCGAGCTTTGAGTCCGATGAGGAGGTGGCGATGACTGTTGCTCCTGCGGCAACAGCGAACTGCTAAGTATCAATAGATGCTTCCCAGGGAAGGAAGAGCCACAAACCTGTATTGCAAAACAGCTTACTCCACCAGTACCTTGCGTCAGAACAATGGTCCCCCTTTTAACAGGTGTCGGGCCGTAGAAAAGTACATTAATAGAAGTACCACCGGCAAGTGGAATGGCGGCTGTTTCGGTGAGGGACAAATGTTCAGGAGCACGAAGGAGATTTTCGTCATCCTTATTTGGCATTAGATTCTTGCATATTCTGATGTTCAAGGTGACTCACTACAACGGCATATTCTCTAAGCGTTCCCTGTACATCCCCCGCACCCAGAGCTTTCATCCCCAATGCATCTGGGGAATCATCACCCTCGGGCCAGCCTGTCATGAAAAGCAACAGTACTCTATCTCCGACTTTCCATTTGCTACCAGCTCCAACTTCTTCAATGACACCTGCTCCGTCAGCGCAAGGCACAAGATCTGGAATGTGTTTTAGATAGAATGGGACATGAGAAATCACCATCATTTCGCGAGCATTGAGCGCTGCAGCTCGAATCCGAACCAAAGCTGTCTTAGCACTTGGAGATGGTTTGGGGATATCTTTTGCAAGATGAAGATTCGCAATGCCGTCAGTAGTTGTCTGATCGTAGGGGGCAGACGGATGAATCTGCCATGCTGAAGTCATGCTGCTGGCGACGGTGATTATCCTGAATTGTGATGATAGTGGCCGGCGTCGAGCCAGAAGGAAGTCTGAAACAGAAAGCAGCTGGAATTATAAAATGGGAAATCCCAGATAAGTCATCTGTTCTAGAGTTATGGACGGACTGTTTTTTTTATAAGCTAATTTGCAGCCCCGCTTCGGTGGAATAAAGCAACGGATTTCTAAGCATCTTGTTTCGAGCGCTGGGATTTAACGCAGTGCCAGAAATTAGCTAATGTCAGAAACAAGGGAAGCGTCAGGATCCAAGGCTTTGGACAGAGAATTGAGGGATGCCTTGCGCGCAGGGAACGAGAAAGGGGTAAAGGACTACCCACCACTCGGCTCAGAGACACAACCACGTGACGAGACATCGGCAAAGCCCCTGACCCCCTGACAATGGATCTCAACTAGACGAGCCCACCTTTCCCGAACAGGCAAGTCGAACAACGATGAAAACCTCCCTGCCAACGAAGCAGGCACACTTCCCAAAGCGTCCTTCTTATCGTTCATTTCACCATCAAAAGTCCGCTGTCACCTTCCAGAACAATTGCAGAACGATCCCCCTCTGCCGCTCATCTGTCCGTCTCCATGCACGTAATCGAATCATCCTCCCTCCCGAGCCACGAACGTCAGGAAAACCCTGCTCGAAATCCGGGAGTGCCTGAGTCTAGGTGAGAGAATTGAGGAATCAGGAGATAGAGTTTGACTGCCGATCGTTTTAACCTTCTTTCCGAGCTGCTTGTCATGTAGGCCATCTCTTGTTCTCCGGCCACCCTTTATTTCAAACTTGACCTATGAAAATCGAGATGCCTCGAAGTGATAGATCTTGTGCAAGAAGGGTCTTGAGTGATGGCTTATCATTCGCAGCGGTCCGAATAGGTATTGCAAGGTCTAATTCCCATATAAATATCCAATGCCTTTCTCGTCACTCATACTATTTTTTGGTTCCAGTAGGGATTCTTCTATTGTGAGCCTCATTGAACATGACTTCCCTCCTCGTTAGTTTGGCACTCCTCTCAGCTGCTCTAGCAGGCACCCCAACATCTTGCTCCAGCACACAACTCTCATGCCATAACACCACTGTCGTGACCAATCTCTGCTGCTTCAATGCCCCGGGCGGTCAACTCCTCCAAACTCAGTTCTGGGATACTAGCCCATCCACGGGACCCAGCAATTCCGTATGTGAACTCGGGGAGTAAATATTTCCTAATCAAGCGCCTCTCAAGAGGATTTGCTCCAGAGACATCTGGACGATGTAATTGCTAATTCCCTCGTTTGCGCAGTGGACCATTCATGGCCTCTGGCCCGACAATTGTGATGGAAGTTACCAGGAAAACTGCGATTCCAGTCGTGATTACACCGGTATCAGTTCGCTACTGACAGCGGCTGGAAAGACTGATGTACTGAGTTATATGAACACATATTGGAAGAATGACCCTGACGATGGATCTGACGAGGAACTGTGGGAACATGAGTGGGCAACACACGGCACGTGTATTAATACCCTAGATCCGAGTTGTTACACAGGTTATACGAAGGGAGAAGAAGCAGTGGATTTCTTTTCAACCGTCGTCAATCTTTTTCAAACGCTGGACACTTATACGGTGTGTTTAAACCTTACACAATGAAGCGGAATATCGAATTTCTGGCTAATTGAACGGAAGTGGCTTGCCAATGCTGATATTGTCCCCTCAAGTAAAGCAACTTATACGTCTGCACAAATCCAGGCTGCGCTCAAAGCCGGGTTTGGATACGCCGTAACGATTGAATGCTCATCTGGAGCATTGGACCAAGTCTATTACTCCTTCGACGTCCGAGGCTCAATTCAAACCGGTACTTTCGTACCAACAAGTCCTGGTAAGAATGGATTCTTCTGCTAAAGAATTGCCCTCGGATACTGATGGAATGCCAGTCGGACAATCAGGTTCCTGTTCTTCATCTGGTATTAAATATCTCCCAAAGTCAGGCGCTGCTGTATCTACTACGAGGACCCAGTCATCCACGAGAACCACAACTTCTGGCACTTCAAGCCCCACCGGCACTTTCTCCGGATCCGGGTATTTGAATGCCATTACGAGTGGTTCTCAAGATGGATGTTTAATCAGTGCTGGGACATGGTATACCACCGGAACCTGCGCTACATATACCGCTTCCCCTTCAGGTATTTCCCCCTCCACCCCCATTCAGAAACTCACTAATTTAGAATTATAGGATCTGGGTTCACCCTCAAGTCCTCGAAGGGTAGTTGCGGTATTTCGAATTCGGAATTCACTTGTGCTTCTGGGGTTAGTGCTACCATCTTCACTGTAAGTTTTCCACAATCCTTTCGTCTTTAGCTGGTATTGATGAAATATGTACAGGCGAGCGGTGGATACTTATCTTACAGTGGAAGTACAACTTTCTATGCCTCCTCTGTACCAACCGGGACTACGCAAGCGACTGTATATACAAGTTCGAAGGGTGTGAGTGTTAGTTTTAGTTGGGAAAGTATATGAGGACATGATATGTAGTTCGATAATATATATTTGATATTTTTCAGATTATTGGAAGGTGGAACTTAACCAGAATTACGCTAGAAATATCACAAAGTACATAAATTATCTTAAGAATTTAATTTAATGAAATGACTGCAAATAAAACTGTTGATCTATACTGTATCCAGTAATCGGGGGGAAATGCTCTACGATAATCAACCGAACCGTCTCCCTCAACCATTGATAACATCATAGATATCTCCCACTATTTATAACTGACATAATTTCCGCCATCTAGTCCCAAAGTCTTCCATTGACGCTCTGAAAACTCTGCGACCGATTTAACATGACTTTCACTACCTATTCCCAGCGGACCGAGGAGCCGAAATCAACGCAACATCGGTGTCATTCGGCACCCAAACCCGTCGTCCCTTAGCATTGCCCTGCTCACGCTTTGATGTAGATAGCAGTGGAGGCAAACTTAGCCTCAAATATGAGAATCAGCCTTACCACAGTCTTGTGGTCCTGTCGGAGTCGATTGTCCTCAGTCAACAAGGTGGCATGGCTGATTGTGCTTTGAAATGGAAGATACTGAACATAAGCCAGCGAAGGGAATATGTAGGGTCGAAGAAGAAGTGATATACTTGCAATGTCTTTTGGTGGACTGCGCAAATAGCGATGGTCATCATTCGGGCTAGACAAGAGTAATTGGGAGCAACATCTTGGTTGAAAATATGAGACCATCTTCAGAAGCTAATTAAATCTTGGAACTTCCCTAGTCTAGTGGTCAAACGTCAGATTGCAAACCATGGCGATTATCTAGATGGAGCTCGTCTACCAGACAAGTTCTGTGACTCGGTATTTAAGCCCTAGCTCGATGCTGACTTCGGAGGCCGCTTAGAAGGCCATCAGGATTCAGCACAGCGCAAAGAAGAAGTCATACAGATTCGTACGGTATAGTTTGGGCAATGTAGTTCTCAGGAAGCGCCATGAAATGCCGTGGAAAATGCACCGCACTAATAGTATGCATATAATCAGCACCCCTCTTATCCCATACATGCACCCCTGTCCCTCCCCGCCCTCGGCTCGAAACCAAAAATAAAATATATCCAGACACGGTGTGCATATATCCACAACCCATTTCAACTAACCTGAACTGGCATAGGCCACTAGATACACAACGGCAATCGTCTCTCAGCAATAATACATCACACAGTACATGCAGGACAATCACAATTTTGATATGTTAGAGGACTTCTAATATTACAGTGAGGCTGATTGCGACATCCTTGAAGGCCTGGAAACAGTTTTGGTACAAAATAGGCTACCGACGGATGGCTCAGGTTACAGCACCTTGTTCCTACATTTCTCAGTCAAGTGTTTGGGTACTGAAAAAGACAAAAATGCGCTTTGTGATCCTCTTCGCCCTAAAATACCCTGAGGCTGTAGACCATTGCGAGTGCGTAAAAGTACGAGGCGTGGAAGCCTAAAGATAATGTAGGCTAGTGCCTAGGAGGGTCTGATCAATAGAAGTAATAATGTCTATCAGTTGAGCAGTTATAAAGAGCAATGTCAACGACCAGAAAGCCCAGTCCCGGAGCAGTCTATCACCAATACCTGCCGGAGTTAAACCATGCCTGGATCTGCATCAGCTGAACCACTTCCACCAGCCATTTTTCTGCAGGCACTGGAACCAGACCCGGATCGACCTGACTCCAATGGACCGCAAATCCAGCAGATAAATTCCTTAAGGCCAAGGTTCACAAACCGCGATTCATCAACAAAAAGATCTATCAACTTTTTATGAAAAAGCAAATCCCCGCCAACAAACCTGGTTGGGTATATATTCTGGTGTCGAACTCAGCACAACCACACCTTAAAATCGGACAGAATTCCAATCTATCGGAAATTCGCGGAAAAAGTGGTGGGAGCAAGCATGAGGGATTGCTCTAGAAGAGGTTGAAGACCCTTTTCAAAATGCTTTCAAATATTTCCCCCTGGTGGAGTCCCTCGTCCATAGAGAACTTCTCAATGAATAGAAGCCTTGGGATTGCGTGCCTTGTAACAGACAATATCAGTAATGGTTCGAGAGAAGCAAAGATAAAGCTTTGCAGTCAATCACCAGATGACGAAATTGGGTGATCAACTACAAACTTTTCCATCTGCACGGGAGCTTAACCCCTTTCTGGGCGTGGAAGGTTGAGAAGCTGCCAGAGATCCTGAACGATGTTGACTGGAATTATTGGACCCAGCATGGATACATTGACTACTACTATGGCTTCAAGTTGGACCAATTTGAAAAACATTTTCGCTTACGAGTGAAGTTACGTTTGTCCTGGAAGGATTCCTGGTTCTGGTCGGTTCTTGTCGTTTTTGTATATCTTGCGTGGATGTCCCGGGGAGTAGGTGACGGACTATTGTTATTTATTCTCTTGTTAGTTTTCTGAATTAAACATATTCCTCTTCATATAAGTAACATTATATTCATCCATTAATTCTCAGGGAGGACGGTGAGCCAGAATCTATATTCTCCTGAGCGTAATTGAAAAGTGTCATGTATCATCTCCAAATTGAGCATCAAAACTCGCTTAGAGCTCCCAGGAGTCCTGGTGTTCCAAAAAAAAGAAAAGAAAAAACAAACGTCGCCCCTTCGCTTAGCTAGAAACACCCCTTAGCTAACGTATATATTTAAATAAGGAATTTGTGCTCAACCCAATGCAAACACACATCCCAGGTCCGCTCCTATCTGCCCTCATCGCTAACGGTGGGATTTCCGGCAGGTAGCAGGTCCGAGGGAAATCCTGACCAGTTCTCTAGGTCCGCTCCTCAACACTGGTTTCTGCAGTCTGTTGGCGGGACTCGCAGTTCAAGGAGGCCTGTGGGAAACCCTGGGCCCGTAGGTCCGCTCCTATCTGCCCCCGTCGCTAACGGTGGGAACTCCGGCAGGTAGCAGGTCTGTGGGAAATCCTGGGCCTAGGTCCGCTCCCCGCTCCTTGACACTTGCGCCCGGGTAACGACGCGACTCCAAATTGCAGGGGGCCTGTGGGAAATCCTAGATGCTGGGTTGTGGTGTTGTTTCGAATCTCCCCTCAAGTGCAAACATTTGGGACAGGGTATGGGATTGGCTTGCGAAAATTCAACACCTCCTCGTGGTGCAAGCTGGAAACCTAGGTTAACTCCTAGGGCTAAGATTGAATTATACATATTTTTTTTATATTTTTATATATATATAATATATATATATATATATATTGGAGTTTTGGAGTTTTAAGAAATCCGAATAAGAGTTCTCAATAATCTATTCTTATTGATCTAATTAGGTGACTTGGTAACATAAATAAGGTCAATTAATAATCACATGATATGTTAGATATCACGTGGAGATTGGAATCCTTACTACTTATCGTATCTCCACATATGACAGACAACCATTAACCATTCTCATCTCCACCCGTATTCTTCAACAACAACAAATGAACTTCCCAATTCTTTCAAGATCTGTTATATCAAGACCACTTTGTGCAATCACCTCAAGCGTACATATGGTTCTCCCCTTAAACCTGCAATTACTGACCTTCATAGCTCGCATTAACACCCCTTAGTCGCGCCATGCATATCCAATCAATTCCCATGTGTGGGTCTTCATGCTCAACCCGTCTGTCGTGGTAATAACTGCTGATCGGAGTAGGGACGGGCAGTAGTGATAACTACGCGTATCTGGTTGTAGATGATAAAACGAAGGATGCAGTGGTTATTGACCCTGCGAATCCAGATGAGTATATTTCCCTCCCTACTTATAGAAAATTAGAGGTGGGCAATCTTTTAGGGGAGATCTTGTTGATGGAGATAGGGTTGCGCCGGTATTGAAAGAGCAGATTAATGCTGGCAAGATAAACCTTACTGCCATTGTTAATACCCACCAGTAAGTTTATAATACTTTCATATCTAAGCTCTCTTCACTGACATAAACAGCCACTGGGATCACTCAGGAGGAAACGGCAAACTTGTATATCCCCTAAATTTCCCCCTTGTTAAACTCCACGCTTACAGTTCACTCTTAGCTCAGTGACCCTGAGTTTAAAGGCAAAACAGTGATCGGCGGCAAAGACTGCGAAGCCGTCACTTGGACCCCCAGTCATGGCGAATCCTTTAAGATAGGAGATATTGCAATCAAAGCATTATATACGCCATGCCATACGCAAGACAGTATCTGTTGGTTTGTGGAAGATAGTACTGGGAAGGCGGTTTTTACGGGGGATACGCTGTTTCATGGCGGTATGTTATGTCCTCCTTACCTGAGGCTGGAGACATGAGGAATCAAAGAGTTGGACTGATGTGGCAACAGGATGTGGGAGATTTTTCGAGGGCACGCCGGAGGAAATGCATACGGCATTAAACAAGACCCTTGCTGCAGTTCCCGATGACACGAAAGTTTATGTGAGCACCGTATTTCTTTGGCCCGGGGGATAAAACTGATGAAGTTGTAGCCTGGCCATGAGTACACGAAAGCGAACGTCAAATTCGCGATTTCGGTTTTGCAAAGCGAGCCGGTAAAGGCATTGGAAAAATTCGCAGAGCATAATAAGGAGACGCAGGGGAAATTCACAATTGGTGATGAAAAGGCTTGTCTTCTTTATCTGATAGCAAAATATCAATCGCTGACGAGTGACGCAGAAACATAACGTTTTTATGAGAGTGAATGTAAGCTCTCTCCCTATATCAAGATCGATGAGAGATACTGACGTGAAATAGGATCCTGTGGTACAAGAAGCTACGGGGAAAACGGATCCCGTAGATGTGATGGGCAAGTTACGAGAGATGAAGAATAACTTCAAGTGAGTAAGTGCTTCATCCCATTGCGGTACTTTCTTTCTAGCTACTGACAAATCCAGACCTCCACCAGAAGCTAAGATTTAGATATAAAAATTACAACTATTCCCCTCCTTTAAATTAAGATCCTGCATACCTATCTATACATATATACCTCCCTCTCGCGTGATCCATCCCCCCTTCCCCCTGAATCACACAATCTGAAAGCCGCTTTCTGTGAAAGGTCTATTGGAATAAATTATCATTTTTACATTAAAGCATTTCACTCAAGCCGCGTCAAAATAGTAGACCTGTTGAAAAAATCCTCGCGAAACACTCTATGCAATGCACTGCCAGTCCCATGTATGTACCCAAAACACAAATCCCGATACAACCATCAATAAATAACCCTCCAAATCCATCCCGCCTTCAACACCCTCACCACTAACAGCGCCATAAGAGCACCGACATAACAACACCCCGTAAAAACAATGAGACCCCAATATGATGCACCATTACTCTTAATAATCTCGCCCGCGAGCGGAATCCCCGTCAAACAACCGATACTCACCACCGTATAACAGGTCGCGTAATACCGCCCATAATTGCTTATTTTGCAGAGTGAAGATATGCAAACGGGGGTTAAGGAGATTCCTGACCCGCTCGCGAAGCCGAAGAGAAGCGCAAAAATTATTAAGCTGGGTTTGGAGTTGCCAAAGGGTAGCCAGATGACAAAGATTGTGAAGATCGTGAAGATTAAGGTTAGGATCATGGTATTGAAGCGGCCGAGCTTATCAGCACAGAAGCCAGGTATCAAACGTCCGAATACAGAGCCTACATTTACGATTGTAAGGACCTGGAATGAGAACGCGGAGGTAAAGCCCTCATATAAGGTGTAAGAACTTATATAACTCAAGGGGATGAATAGCGCCCATTCGACGAGGAAGATCCCCGTGACGGTGAGTGCGAAGGCGGGATCGAGGAAGATTTTGAAATCGGGCGCAGAGCTAGAGTTAGGAGAGGGCGGTAACCGTGATTTTATGAGCAGACAGGCGGCAGTGCAGAGAACGATGAATATGAAGCCGATTATGCGGCAGGTCCACCCGAATCCAATGCGTGGGATAAGGGCCTCAAGTATCAGTGGGAAGGCCACCCCTCCAACTGCGCCGCCGGTGCTAGCTAGTCCAGTTGCGACGCCTCGACGGGCGTTGAACCACTGGAATAGATATTAGTTGGGTTTTAAGGACGATAAGCTGCGGGTATCTGCGGGTATCAAGGAAATGGAGGCCATGAAAAGAGGTGGGAAGATATGATGGCTCGACGGGGGAGCAAACAGGGACTCACATGTCCAATAGAAGCTATCGCCGGTGTGAATAGCAAAGAGGTAGATATGCCGGTCAAAACACCCAGGTCTAGCATAAATTGCCAGTATTCTAAAGAAATCCAATCAGCAGGCGCGGTACAAATGGCGGCAGCGACAAGCAATGACAAGCTCCCTCATGTCGTAAACAAATCTCTCCTCTCACAACGTCCTAAAATCATCAAAACTCACCAGTACAACTCCCCAAACTCATCATTGACCCCACCATCCCCAAACTCCCCGCAAACATAAACCATTTTGGTCCATGTTTATCAAAAACCGGACCGACTACAAGGCCCCCCGCAAAAGCCAAAAATACAAAAACACTAAAAATCCAGCCTATGTCACTCTCAGAATAATCCTTTAACTGGTTCTGCGAAAGATGTGCCTGAAATGAAGCTATCGTGTTCATCAGTGCCATTCCGGTACCGCTCGCACACCACACTCCAAAAACAACTAGCCATGCCTGAAGCCCTCCTTCAGGGTAGAACACCGGTTCGCTGTGAACGCGGCTGAGGGAACTGGCAGGAGATGGTGAAGATGGGTTAGGGAGATCAGGAGCGGGTGAAGGCACGTGAACTTCTGGTAATGACCTAAATGTGGGGGTTAGGGCTTTCTCAATATCGACCATTAGGTCGTCTTCTACCTCTCCCATTAGATATGCAAGAAGCCAGAATAGCAGACCAATCAAATTATGGATATAAGATTAAAGGAAAATTAGGGGAAGACGAGCGGTCAAGAGAAAAAAAGATATATAGTATTTGTAAAGGGCGTGCACAGGATTTGACAGGGTTTTGTGTTGGATGATTATTTTAGTCATGAGCTGGCCGAAGGGAATAGCGTCCCCACTGTGGTGCTTTAGTGAAGGCGGGAGCTACTGCACGTGATATTCCACTTCGAATTTGCTTATTTTGTGGCTTTTAGGCGGGAAGAGAAAACGCGAGATCGAGGATGTCGAGTGGTGCAGAGCCCGCAAAAGGAAATGAACCATGCCATTGTGTTGGCGAGGAAGTTGAAAGTCCGAGAAGCTGTGTGGGGAACAGTTGAATGAACATGAATCATTGAATGGACTTAAAAGATCATCGTTCGCTGGCTAATCTAGCTAATGGTAAATAATGACGAATGGAGTGTAGGCGGACACAAGCTCTTCTATCATTATGGGCATGAAAGACGTAAAGATTGTAAAGTTGGCCGCCAATGCGAGAGATGAGGTGAATTGAGACGAACAGGAGAGGCAACCAAGATTTCATTGACATTTCAAGCATATAGAGCTTGGAGTAAATAAAATGATATGCGAACTTTCCATATTCAAAAAGACAACGTTGTAGGAATCGTAGAACACCTTTGATTCAGTACTCCCCAGCTTCCAATTTCTCAAAGCCTGGTGCCTTACGCTCACCACTTGGAAGAAAAGGATCGTAATAAAACGTGTCTCCAACAAGCACCGAATACAACACTCATTAATGAGCAAGGCAGATAGATACCTGAAGGAAGGTCTCGAAGAATCAAAATCTCGACCGGATGTTATTCTTGCTTCATTGTCCACACTCGCTCGCTCTAGGTAAGACTGCGAGGAGCTCTAGCATTTATTTTTGAAGCTGTTCTTGCGATCTCGCATTGAGATCTTTAGGGGGGCCAAGATATGCCTCGGAGGTTGGATCAGGAAGTTGAAGAAGGTACAAACCATATATAATGACATATACTCGTCGGTCTAATCTCATGGATCAACGAATGTGCACTCCGAAATATTCAGTCCGATGCATGATCTATCACCGTATGCAGTGTGCTCTGTGGGCAATGTCCTGAGTAGAATAGTAGTGGATTCGGCATAAATAAGGAGGTTTGAGTTTTCAGACAATAAGGTGTCGTTTCTGGGAGTCGAATGTGAAGAGTATCCCTCATGCTGAAGAACACTCCAATAACAAGAAGGTTGGATATTTTCGACCAATCAAGATGTTCGGGGTAATATGTGAGGAGGTTGGTTTTTTCAAGCCAATAGAAAATCGGAGATCTCGGGATTTTCAGGCGTCGACGTTAGAATCTAGGTAGGAATATTTTCAACCAGTCAGCTCGGTTGCTCCATCGTGAACAAGAAATCTCGAAAGCGAATCTCTAGTGCTTAAGTATTTTCATAAAAGGAGGAGGTTGGTCTTTTCCAACCAATAAGAAGATCGATAAATAAGGAGGTTGGTTTGTTGAAGAAGAGAAGTCTGCTTTCGAGGTTTTTCACTTTAGTGTACTCACGTGTTTTCTTTATTAGTCAGCAACCCATTCTCAGCCTTGCGGCGCGCCTCGCTCTATTATGGATGCATATTGAATTTTCGTTGTGAAACAAACGCTTTACGTTCTGTTGCGAAGATGGTAGGCTTAATCCTTTTCCATATATTACTTGAGGAGAAATATCTAACGAAAAACACACAGCCAGCGAAACGTCGCATTCCGGCGACGGCAGCAGAAGCCTCAGCAGCGCCTAAAATGCGACAGTCCAAGCTGGCAAAAGAGCATAATATCACGGGGGCGGAAGAGTCTGAGATAAAGGAGGCCTGGAGCATGTTTTCGAAGCCGATGCAGGGGGAGAAGGAGGGTATTATTGAGATTGGTGATGTGAGGAGAGCTATGATGTATTTGCGCCCTTTACCCCTCCTTTTTTATTTGCATTTCTCTAGAGCTTGATATGGTAGAGACAATAGCTGATATCTCGTGAGAAGTGCATTAGGAATCACGCCTACACCCGCTGAACTCAAGGAATTCAACTCCATCCTCGATCCAGAAGATGAAGGCTTCGCTATCTATCCCTCCTTCGTTGCAATCTGCGCTTTGAAAATGCACAGCAGGTCACGCACATCTGAAGCTCATAATGAGGAAGTTGAAGAAGCTTTCAATATGTTTGCGAGGTTAGGCAAAGGGGATAGGAATGGAGAAGAGAGGATCACAATGAGGACTTTTGCAGAAAATTGCAAAGGCACTTAATGAGGATGTCGAGGATGGGCTATTAAAGGATATGATTCTGGAGGCTAATGGGGGGAAGGGTGTGGATATGGGGGTGGATAAAGACGACTTTGAGGGGGTTATGAGGAGGGCAGGGGTGTGGCGATGATTTCATTCTCATGGAGTTTGTGCCTTGGCTTGGGTGGATTTGCTTGTGGAGTCTGGATGGATATGATGTGGTCATACATAAGGCGTTTTTGGGATGTGATGATGTCTTGATGAACATATTTGCCTTATTTGCTTGTGATTGTGACGCCTAAAGATATGCATTTCCCAATATAACACCAGATCATTTTCTTGAGTGCAATATCATTGCAACCATGTTCTATATAGTACCCCGTTTTCTTCTCTTCCTTCATATCATGCATCTGCTGACGGAACTTCAACTGTTGGCACATCCACATTCGTTGCTTTGTCTTCGTTCGAAACCAACACTGCCGGGGCCGTAGCAGGTGGTGCCTTGAATCCAGCATGATCTGAGTGCTTCTTGTAGAAATAATTATCGGGCTTGGGTTTCAAATCCTCGGGGAGTTCTTCTAAGACTGTTGCCAGTAAGGCATCGATCGACTTCTGCATGGATCCTTCCCGATGCCAGACAGATATCAGGTGGGAGTTGAAACGAACGGAAAGACCAACCCCGCAGAGTTGGTCACCTATAAATATTACTATTTTTTTTTTTCTTGTGAAGCTCTTGAATATGTCTTACCAGCATCCAAGCAACTTTGCAGTTTCTCTCCAATAGCCATCAGCTGGACTCTAGTCCAGAAGTCAGGTCCATTGGCTTTGGGAACTCTGAATGTCCAACTACCACCATTGATATTCCTGCGGTCTTCCCACACTGGTTGGAATCCTTGTTTGAAGAGGTAGATTGATTCGCGCATCTTGATTTGCTCGACAGGTGTATTGTTGTTGTAGCGCCAGAAGTCTTGAACAGACTCAATTTGGGTTCCCAACTGCTCAAGAGACGCAGTATAATTTCCATCCTTCTGCTGCTCTTTCTGCTGCCTTCATGGTCGTAAGTAAATGAACAAGGCTTTCGAGCTTTGAACTGTGACAAATGAGGCTCGGATTGTAAGCAGCTTACCGGTCAAAATAGACATTCCAGTAATGCTGGGTTGGCAGGGGCCGCATTGCTTTCAACATGTTCTTCTTCGCATCGTCACGAGCTGGAGAGCCAGTATCACCGCTACCAGAAGCCGAGGACAAGCCCCGGGTTAACAGAGATGGTCGCAGAGCCATGATGGAGTTCTCGTCGTTAAGTGGGACGATACGAGGGGATTACTGTAGAAGGCACCGAGCTTCACCAAAGAGATCACAAAAGCACAAGGTCAAAAGGGGAAGAGGGGTTGGTGGTTGGGATGTAGCAACTAACTTCATGCACAACACAGGCACAGGCTCAGGATCACCGCAATCCTTCGAGGCAGTGCAGTGCTGGGAAAGACCGGAAAGACCCCGGCGGTCGACGTTTGGACTTGAAACAAACGCGCGACTGAGCAGGGGGTATGTACATAACGTTCTGCCCCGCTCACCGCCTTCAAGCGAAAGAGCCGCAATATCAAAAACTTCAAACCTGAATATCTCCCCAAATTCACTCTTGATTCAAACAACACCTTTTGCAGCCAAGTCGACCCTCCTTACTGGCCCAAAAACTACCAACCTCCTCATTTTTTTAACTTTCTCCCAGCCACCACATTTTATCCAGCAGTAAGTCAAAATGCCCCACCGTTTCCTCCATCCTTGTCTTTTTCTTCCTCCAACCTCCAACCTCCACTCTCATTCCCTTTTCCATTACACATACATCTCCCCCTGCACAAGAGTCACTGCCATTCGGAGTCGAAATGGCAAACTTTGTTCCCCACGTCCCTTTTGGCGCTCTGGCCAATGGGATTGACATTTACCACCCAGACGCCGATTATCCCGATTTCAGTGCGGAGGATCAACGAGATATCCTTGCACTGTTCCCAAATACCGTCTTCCCAGACATTAATACCTATCCTCGTCCTCCCATTCGTCGCTCCATCAAGGAGAACTTGTATGCGAAGTACAAGGCTGTCTTAGAGCACCGTGCTCAAGTCCAGCTTACCGCTGTTGCTCTGAACACTAACAAGGATTCGAAGAGAACCTCATACCACGCTTGCAAGAGGGTTCGACGTGCTTACGAGACCGAGTCGCCACTTGATCAAGTCCGATCCAATCAAGCCAGCGTCGAAAAGTACGTTGATAGCTGTGTTCCCTTCGACCTTCCTCGTTTGCTGTTTGAACGAGTCGGTTCTTGGCTGGAAGGTACGTGCATCTTTATTCAATCTTCACCTTAATATCATTTACTAACTCACATCCAGACATGACCCCGAATCGTAGCATCGACAGGATGATCCGTGCCAATAAGCGCTCTTTCTTAGAGGCTTTCCCTCCTACTTTCATTAAACAAAACGCAAAGTCCTTCAAGGTTGCCAGATGCCTTCTCAAAGACTATGGTAAGTTCACCTTTGGCTTTACTTGTTATTATATATACTAACAATTCTTAGCTGAAGACGATAATGAGCATTCCGCCCGTGTTCGTGAGCTCTTGTCCAATCCAACCAGCGCCTACACTCTTCAGCAGAAATGTGCTAGAGCCATTTGGAAGCTCGTTGATGGGGCACGAGCTGATGTCCATGAGTCGGATGATGATATGGCTGAGCGCCACGCTCAAGGTGATATTTCTCAAGAGGAGCTTGATGCCTTTGATGATTACGAAGCCGGTGCATGCAGAGACTCGGACTCGGAATCCGAAGACTCTTCGGATGACGATGATGAAGCTCCCAAGCAACTCAACGTCCTTCACTCCAAGATCTTCCCAAATCCTCCGGCTTCTCCAAAGAGCAACAGCCAGCTCTTCCCTTCTCCCACCTTCTCCTTGATCACCCGTCCAACTGTCTCCATGGCTGTCGCCAGCTCTGTTTCCGTTGAGTCGTTTCCGGAATTCATTGATGCCACTCCTTCCGAGCTCGAGTCGATCGCCTCAGACATCTACAAGATCCAAAAGGCTCGCTCTATCGCTTCTGATGCTGCTATCTCTCCAGTCAAGGCCAAACCCGAGGGTGTCTCCGTTGCTGGTACTGAGCCAATCCACAACTTTCGTCCTCTCAACCAAAAGCCCGTTATCAAGTTTAACTTTGCATCTGCTCTCGGCGAAAAGCTCCCGGGCTTCCTTGCTAAGATGGAGGCTGCCAATGCCAAGCTTGATGCTGATCGTGCTGCTGGCAAGTCTTCTGATTACCGTTTTGAGCTTAGCGATGAGGAGTCTGTCCAAACCCATGGCAAGCAAGTCATCCAAATGGAACTTGGCCTCGGTGTTCTTGAAGAGCAAGAGGAGATGGCCGAACTTGTTCTTCCCAATACTTCTACCATCTAAATTCAACTTTGGACTGTTGACCTGGCCTTGATGTTTTGGAGCATCACCTACATTTGTTCGAACTTGTCATCGCCATCCATGTCCTCTCCTTGTACTTATTGTACTTCTCGGTCTTGACGTTCTGGAACATCACCCGCAGTTGTTCGAACCTCTCAACTCCATCTATCTGGCACTTCAGTGTACCACCTCACTTAGTCACGACATACCTCAGCCTCATCCCCGCTGCTGGTAAACCAAGTTATTTCTTCATGCACATCTTGCATTCCTTGCTGTTTTTCTTTACATATTCGTTGCATGCTCTATGCGGCGCGCTCAAGTCTGCACATTACATTGCTCGCAGACGAGTTTCTTTGCATGGACACTCATCATGTACTTAACTCCTCCCATCAAACTGTCATTTCGTTGCTGATTTCTCTGGTTGATGGTCGAGCTTCTTGCTTCTTCCAACGTCGGCTTGGAATTTCGCACATTTGGCTTTCGGTTTCTTTGGGTGATATTTTGATCTTGAGGTTCAGCTTTGTATTATGATAATGATTACGACTCTGGCATATGGGCTTGGAGTTTCAGGACGCTTTTAAGGCGTTTTTCTTTTTTTACATGGAGGTGGATAATGTTACTGCTAATCGTCGTCACTGCTCGATGTATCTAGATTCTAGACTTGGCATGGGCACATGTATGAAGAAATGAGGAACGTTAAATGAACTGCCTTTCTTGATGATGATGTGACTTCTGCTATTCCTACTCATTCATAACTGCCTAAATCGTGATTTCGAGTACTCCAAACACCATCGCTACCCAGACGACCGTATGTGTGTAGCTCTAAGAACTTGCCCTGAACCTATGTACGCCATGAATCCCATTCCATACCCGATATCCTACTCAATCTATATGCTCGCCCAAAGGTGTCACAAACCGAGCTTTATCATCTCCAAGCTTCTTCTTAAACATACTCAAATCCATCAGCAATTCCTTCATAAATCCCTGCATCTCATGCGCCCTTTCCTCATGCAAATCCACATCAATGCCCTCATCCTCATCTGGATATCCTTCTTCATCCTCGATCTCGACATCTCTCTTATTTTCCTTATCCCCTTCTGTACCATATAACCGAGCTTTTCCCTCTCCCTCTCCCTCTCCTTGCAAACTATTTCTCGTACTGCTCGGCTTGACCTCAATTGGATTTTTCAAAGCGTCAAGCGCTAGCTTCAGATGCAGTCTTAACGCATCATTTTCTGTACTCAAGCTTCTAATTTTGCCTTCAGCAACCATACTTCTCTCCTCCATCATCCGCTGCATAACCACAACCCTATTTTGATACTCCTCTAATCTTTCTTCCTGCTCCCTGCCTTCTTTTTCCTTGCGACGGGAATCAGAGACGCTCATTTGTAGCACGCGAATTTCTTCGGCCATAGACGCAATTTGGGCATCACGTTCCGCGGCTGAGACATGGTCTTGATTTACTACAGCACGAGTGCGGATTCGTTTTGCTTGGTCAGCGTATCGGAGGGTGGAGAGGGTCTCATCATAGTCAGAGGGAGCGATGCAGGCTATCATTGCGGTTTTGCTATTTCCTCCAAGGGAATCTTTGAGAAGCCAGGTAAGGATGGAATCTCGGTATGGTACTACATCTTTGTTTCGTTTCCCAGGCCGATGTTGTTTTGGGTCTGCGAGAGCAGCGATTACACGACCAAGTGTAGTGAGTGATTTGTTAATGTTACTTCCTTCTCGCAACCGGGCCCCCGTTGCCTCTGTGGCTTTGGCGCGCTCACTTCCTGCAAGATCCACAAGTCGAATTCGAGCCATGCGTTCAGTGGTTTCATCTGTTTCCATATCGTGGTGGATTTGCTTTAACATGATAGTGAAAACCGCATGACTTCGTGAACTGGTATCGTTCATTTTCGTGCTGGCGGTAGTACGGCTTGCATCCCCCATCTTCATGTGCCGCATGATCTCGGAGTAGTTCTTAACCGGGGCATCTGTTAAGTCTTTGATATATGGTCCCTCGGTGGGGGATTCACGGATCTTGAGGTAGTATGGAGGTTGATTTGGATGGACTGGAACAAGGAGATCTCGGACATGCTCGTTGTAGACTTCGAAGTAGGAGACTCGGACATTGTAGGATATATTGGGAGTTTCATTGTGGGCGGCTTCAATTCTTTGGAAGAGATCTTCGCAAGTTCTTGGGATGAGACCGGGCTGATCTGGTGTGCCCATCATTGTATAACTCTTTCCAGAACCTGTCTGCCCATATGCAAAGATACAAGTATGGTAGCCCTCAAAATTATGATCCAAGAACTCTTCTCCCAAGCTATTGTAAACATCTTCCTGGTGGGCATAATGCTCGTCCTCCTTATCATGACTCCAGAAAGAGTTATCAAATGTAAAAGTCTTCTGCTCAATTACCTTTCGCGTCTTCGAGCGTGTATTTGCGGGATCCGTATCGTTGGGCACGAGCAGATTCGTAGCTTGGGTAACAGGATTCATCTCAATCAAGCATTCAGCACCGCGTTCAACCTCTGCACTCCAATCAGCTCTCTGCCTCTATGAATCTGCACGTCTCATTCTCTTACCTCTAGGAAGAAAGCCCCTGACCCTCACCACCACCCTCACATTGCCTCCGGGCGCATCCATCCTACCACTTGAAGCAATACTTCCGTCTCTTGATCGCAAAGAAGGTGTAGAAGCGGAAGATCTCACGGAGCGCATTTCCGAAGCCACGCCTGGCATCAATCGTGGATCCAAAGCCATGTCAATCAATGAATTGCTGATATTGAGAATTCTTTCGTGAAACCTTTGCTGATGGTAGAAATACATCAATACAAGTACTGGCCTTGTTTCAATATTGACTTGGCTACGCGATGTTGGCTAGGTGAATGGTGCGACAGGGGTGCCCAAACTTTAGAGTGACGACATCTAAGGTTGATTGTATTGTACTCTCTGATGCTGCAATCCTTCAATAGTTTCATACCTTGAAATCGACAGTTGTGTGTTGCAATGTTTGCGGGTTTATTCTGGCGATGCACGTTTTGTCTCCTCGCACTTTGGCATGCAAATGTGATCTGTCGCATTTCTGCTTCATGCATCATCCCCACGACCTCTCCAGCCAACGTCTACATCCAGCCCTTTCATGCCTCACAGGAAGCTTTACAAGAGCATGAAAGCGACGATTTGCTACCTTCTTGCTTCCTTCTTGCTTGCACTGAAACCTCCATTGCTAACCATTGGTCCATAAAGGGCGGGTGCTCTCCTCTTGCCCACCCCTTAACAACTCATCACTTCCCGTTCTGCATCTTGCTCATTGAAGTTGTTCTGTATCAGAATTGACGACACTGCTGACTATGCGAAAGACTTTGTGAAGATTGCGGTGCGAATTGAGACCGTTAAGCCCTTCGAAATTACTTGTTGACCTCCACCTCCTCGATCCCGTCCTTATTGTCTATCCTCCTGTACGAATGATTGAATGCTAAATTGAGATCTTTGATACGGAGATGCTTGCGTAAGGATAATTCCATCTACGCAACAGAATCCGGGAGCTTAGGGGAACGGTCCAGAACAACCTGGAACGGAAGATAGGGCGCACGTGACTGCCCTCGTATAGCTTCATTACTTACTCTTGAAAACACTTTGAGCCCCCATCAAACGAGCAAAAAAGGCGGAGCTGATGCTAATCAATCAAATTAGAATACAGGTTGGGACGACTAATCTCCCGCCCCCCAACCAAAGGTTCATGTTTAATTCTCCAGGATCTTATCCCAACGCAATTGATCGTTGCGGAGATGAAGTTAAAGGAAGGCCTACATGCTACATTGTCATCAACAGTTGGACGATTATCATTTGGATACGAATTCAGATTGACGAAAGTACAAAGCGGCAAAGCCTCTGATTGAATCAGGTAAAAACCTGGCACAACTGTACATGTATGTGTTGGTATTACCAACCAAACATGCAAACGCAAAACGCGAAACGCAAAACGCAAAATGCAAAACGCAAAACGCAAAACGCAAAACGCAAAACGCAAAACGCAAAACGCAAAACGCAAAACGCAAACTCAAATGTCCTCCATGTCAGAACCTCTTTTGCAAGGATCCACGTAACGAAAGCGCAGCGACAGCTAGAGCGTTGTACTGGCGTATCATAAAGTGTGCAAAGAAGAAAAAAGGTCTGCAAAGAAGAAACAGCAATCAAGAAAACAAAGAATCAAATAAAGTGTGAAGAGTCTGCAGCGGTCTCCCCAAGTGGGTCGACGTAATGCCAGATACAGATATGCAGCTGCTGTGCAAGGCTTGAGACTGAATTAGTTCTATCTTGTCTCGATCAAGTCAAGGTGACTTACCGAGCTCAAGCAATCAGGTACGATGTTACCATGACTCAATTGCTGGAAGTTGGCAAGTAATCGATGCGGATATTGACACGGGTCGGCCAAGAGTTATTATCTGCGAAATCTTTGTCAAGAGAAGCTAAGGAAGTGAATGCATCAAAGTTTTTGTCGAGAGAAGACCAAATATCCATCAAGTGTTGCTTTTGTTCATCGTCGACTAAAAGCTCGAACATCTCGCTCATAGCATCAATGCCTTTCTTTACTTGACCATCAGGCAAAGCATAAATGGGAGTAAGACTTGGACCAAGTGGGAAGCCGAACATAGATGCGATCAGCTCGTCAACAGCATCGGCCTCGAAATAGAAATCGAGGTAAAGATATTCCTTGCGTCCTTCCTCGGGAATGGCATCCGTGATGATCATATTCTTGAGGCATCGAAGGCTAGTGAATTTATGAAACACCTGAGTTGAACGCCAGTCGAGTGAGCTCGCTTCAATGATAAGATGTGTAATGATTTGCATGTCTATTTTGTTCTCCAGTTCTTGGGAGAGCAAGGCCTGCGCGACTGGCAAAGCAGAGGAGAATTTGATTGTATCCATTGTTGGACCGAATACAACCCGTCTTTTCGAACCTGCTACTTTAAATAGCAACTTGTAGCCTCTGTTGGCCATAATCTCAGCAGTAGCTTCTTGACAAACTTTCGCAACTGCTGGTCTTTCCCCCCCGATAATCTCGAACTTCGGGGCTTCGTCGGTACTATCTAGTTCTTTTATCTCGATCTGACGTGGTTTAAGTTCATACGAGACGATTTTCCAGATTTGTTTACGCAATTCGGGAGGAAGGATTTTGAAACCACCTTGTTGTTGAGCACCAGCGACGTCGCCAAGTTGAAGAATGACGATTTGGACCTGGGAGCTAGTCATTTTGGCGGTTGATGACTATGTGTCTGGCTGAAGCAAAAAATCAGCGAGTGACTCGTATGAGAGCTGCATAGTTTGGATCGAGTATGGAAGATATGCTTCAGACGCCATTCACGCTCGGGTATAACGTGTAATGGTAACGAGGGATCAAAGCAATAATTGGAGTCAAGGAGATTACAAGAACGTGAAGGATTGTGGCAACAAGAGACTGTTTGCATAGAGTCTAAGCTGCTCACTTGAGCTTGGGACCAACACCTCGTGGACAGCATTTTTCTGGATCGATTATGGGCCGGAGTTTTGCGCGAGGTGAAACACGTCTATGGAAGTATGGGAAGATGAAACGACAGAACTGTAACGAGTATTGGAGAGCAAGAGAAGAGAGGAAGCGGCTTACCTTTCTTTGGGATCTCCTCCAACTAGATTTGTATTTGCTAAGTTACTTCTGAGCTGATGAAAAGTTAGTGTCCATCTTGTGTTGAAGATGCGGGAGGTGAAGAAGATCGCTTTCAAAATGTTGGTAGAGAAGTTGAAGGGGAGCATAGCGAGTGTTCAAGAGGGAAAAGAAGAGAAGAGCGACTTGCCTTTCGTTCAGAAGTGCGTCGATGAGATTTGCCTGTGTTGTTGATGTCAAGTCAGTATCAATCTTGTGCTGAAGTTGCGTAAGGTGCAATGCGTTTGCAGAATTTCATAACAAGATGTGGCAAAGGCAAGAGAACAACGACTTGCCTTTGGTCCAGGATTAGGTCGGTGGATTTGCGTGTCTAGCTGATACCAAGTCAGTATCGATCTTCTGTTGAAATTCCGCAAGGTGAAACGTGTTTTCAGAATATCACAATATGATGTGGGAAAGGGGTGGGATAGGCGAGTATTCAGGGGGGATGGAAGAGAAGAGCGACTTGCCTTTGATTCAAAGTTGTGTCAATGGGGTCTGCGTGTGTAAGACGAGGGAGTGTTCGGGGTACGAGAGTTTAGGTTTAGAAAGAGTTGAAGTGCAGGAAGAGTTGAATTTAAGCAAAAATTGGGAGAACTACGTCATCCTTTATATTTCACAAGTTTGCGCGATGTTAGAGAGAGCCAAAGGCTGCTAACACTAGCGCATTTCTTTCAAGACTGAATTACGACTTCTCTCTACAAGAGGACCAATCTAATGGTACTCGGGACATATATTCTATGCGAGAAGTGGTAGTATAGAGACTAAGTCAAATGAGGGGATTTAGAAATCTGAGGGTGGATTTTGATGATATAACTTATTTATATTGGACCCTTGCATAGGTTCTTCCTATAGTTCCTACATGATACTTGTATGTTTGATATATCACCTATCTTTTCTCTTAAAACTACCTATGTAATATTTTTGTTGCCAAACTCCATTAATTTCACACTGTGGAAAGTATCATGATCATCCGGTATCTATTCTCTTGTATGTTTCGAGTGCTATCTGCTCGATTCCACTCGATAAGCTACATTTCGCTTTATTTCTTATGTTCCAACTTCCTTCTACATAAATCTGAAAATCTGCTTTTTTCATCCCTATCCCTTTCCGATCTATTCTTCCTCCCTTCTTCCAAAGAGAGTACAACACAATAGGAAGCAGAATGGCTTTCACAGCTCCGCACAATAATATGTAGGAGCTTCAATAAACAGCATGACATACAATCATAACATCTCAAATGACTCCCTAAAAACTGTTTGGAAATTTTTGGACGGGTTTTATTCGACTGGGTGAAAATTCAATGTCACGTGATTTGCCCTGTCGTAGATCGATGAAGTGGGAGTACGTATGAACTATGGAGTTGAATTTCATTTTTGATGTATCGAAAGAAAGGGTGCGAGGTCGGTGATATCTTTGTGGCCTTGAAAGTTCTCAAATCTTGTTTATTTTGGTAGTAGAATGATTGGATTGCATAATTATATGAGGAATTCTAATTACAGTATTGACATGATTTTCCAGGTGAGGGATAACTAAGTTCCTGGTTGAGTGGGGTTGGAATTGAAAAATGGGATGTGTATATGTAACTGCTGCCCTATATCTGAGTATGGTGTACCCACCTGCCAGAGACAGAAATGATGAGATCATCCAGTTGCCTCATACCACCCTGCTTCCCAGAACTGAACATAGTAAGGTCTCCAGACTAGGACTAGAGGATATGGGCTTAATAGACTCTAGATTTAGAGGAGAATCTAGACTGTACATACATAGGCACGTAAATCCAAACGTTGAGTGGTCTCATTCATCTAACAGCTTTATATATCTAGTCTAACCTCTGCCCAATAACTCCACCCCAATTTCCTGAATCAATCCCTCGTTAGGGAACAATTTCCCTTTGCCACTGACCGTCCCTTGCGCATCCATGCTTTTCAACAAATCTACCAACTCCCCATCCTCTGGTGCACAATAGACCAAATATCCGAACGCGAGCAAGAACCCCTTCAAAGCTTCCGGGGACTCTTCCTCCAACCCGATAGCTTCCAGTAATGAAGCAGCGAGTTCGACTTGATCTTCTTCTGGAAGTGCTTCCCTATGTTCTTCGTTGCGTAAACGGCTGTGGGCTATAGCGATGTTAAAGGAGAGACTAGCGGCTGCGACGCGCACATTGTGGTGCTTATCGTCGAGTAGACTGGTGGTTATTAATTGGATGATCGAAGTTCTTAGGATTTGGCATCCGAGGATATGTTGCGGGTAGAGAGGGCTGGAGAAGAGATTGCATGCTGTTTGCAGGGCTACGAGACGGAGCGAGTAGGGACAATCTTTGAGTGAGTTGACATAGGATAGCAGTGGTGCTATGGTTTTGTGGTCTTGTTCTTCTGCGTAGTAGCCACTGAAGCGAGGATCGACTAGAGCGACTCGAAGAAGGTCTACTACCGTGAAGACAATCTCTGGAGGAAGTTTCGAGGGAGCAGCACGTAAGAATCGACTTAATATGCCGAGATCTGGGAGAGTGGCTTCGGCTGCTCCTTCAGCTGAGCGAGCGGATATAAAATGCATCACTCCTTGGATAGCTGCATCTTCTGCAGAAGGTCCCATTTTTGTCTTGAGTTTTCCTAGAGGAGGGATTTTGCTGTAGAGAACTGGCTTGCTGTTGGATCCGCGTAATTCCGTAAGCTGTAGTAATTCATGGGGATGTGGTGGCCATGCTAAATCTGTGAGGGTCTGGACGTTGAATTTGAGGGTACCTTTTTCCGTGCTAGACCATCGATTTTCCTGTGCACCGCGTAGAAAGGTTATAAAGGTGGGAGTACTGCGGATGTTAAACTTCTGAGCAATATCATAGGAAGCTGACACGTCCACTTTTATGAAGAGTGCATTATTTGCTTCTTGTTCTGCCAACTCGTAAAAAAGAGGATAGAGGGTCGCACATGGTTTGCATGTTTTGGATGTAAAGAAGACGACTGCGCACGACTTTTCGGCGGCTGCCATCACGGTATTAAACTCGTGCAATGTTGTAGGTTTCTTGACGGAAATGGCTTCTTGTTGATGCGTCTTTGGTGCTTTGGCGCTATTCTTGCCATCTATACCCAAAAGCCCATCATTCTTTTTCTTACTAGCTTTGACCATGTTATCGATTTGGGGTCGTATCATCATTCCGAATGGAGAATCCAGGACTGTCTGGGGGAGGTTGGTGATGTGGCTTGGGATTCCTGTGCCAACAAGGAAGGTTGAAAAGTCGTTAGAGAAGTTATTGCAGTTGTGAGTCCAGATATCATACGCCTGAAATACAATTAGTATATGTTTGAAATGCCAGCATAGGTCTAGTAGATGTCGCAGTCCTACGTCAATAGTGTAGATATCCTTCAGTGATTCCAGATACTCCATTATCACCTCCATAGGCAGTTCTGTTGTTCCAAGTTCGATTATCTGCATTGGTGGACCAAGATGCGTCTTTCCAGGCCGAACAGTCTTTACCCCGCCATCGTAGACATATTCCACCCCCTCCATAACGATCGAGGTATGATGCACGGCATCTATCTGGGTGCCGATAAAAGCAGCAGATATTTGTCTTGCGAGACCTCTCGATAGATCGTACACATAGAGTTGGACGTTCATATTGGTGGGAATCTGGTGGTCTGGGGTGGAATCTGGAGGGAGGGTTTGGAGTTGGAGAGCTTGCTTAGGAGAAGGCATAGGAGGGAATAAAAAAGGAAAGTGGTGAATGGATCACGAGTATGTCTCCGTGAGCCGGCATGTCGCCAGGAAATTTAAGGGAATCGGAAGTTGTTGCTATTGTACTCTAGGAGGTTGACGTTCTCGAGGCAACTCTGCTGACGTACAGTGGGGTTATTATTCGAAAGGTATACGCCACACATCCATCAAGCCACATCAAGCCACATCGGTACACCTAAAATGTCAGGGGTTCATAGCCAGACGTCCGCATCTGATGCTGAAATTTGCAACATTATTTTCCCCCTTTCCACCCCTTGCCTCATCTTCTTGACTTTCTTTTACCCCTTACTTTCTATTGTCCCCGTCACGTCGTTACTGTAGCTGCTGGCGCCAATATATTAGTCGCCAATTCCTCCATGCGCCGTACATCTGTTTCATTGCCGACGAGAAACGGAGCACACGACCCTCACGAGAAACCTGCACGATATAAGGCCCAAGGCTCCAGGGAAGCAACTACAAACAAGCTGGCTCAAGTTCAAGCCGCCTGGATGACGCAAAGTCAGCGATCAAGATATGTGAAGACTGGAGGAATCCTGCTCTTCCTCGTCTTCTTGTTCTACTATCTTTCACCGACAGGAACAGAGATACACAGCGCCAGTAAGTTTTAGAAATTGCATGCAGAGTGCACTTTTAACGCTCGTACAGTCGGCATTGTGGGAAGTCCAGGTGGGCAGATGCCCTCGGATTCGACCTATGGGACGACGAAGTGCTCGAAGTCCAGCGACAAGTCGAAGCCGATTGTGCAATATGTTATTATGATTGATGCTGGGAGTACTGGATCTCGAGTTCATATCTACAAGTTCAATAATTGCGGCTCAACACCAGAATTGGAACATGAGGAGTTCAAGATGACGGAGAAGAAAGAAGGGGGCTCGGGTCTCAGTTCTTACGGAGCCAACGCTGAGGATGCTGCGAAGAGCCTGGATGTGCTCATGGATGTTGCACTTGCTTCTGTTCCGGATAAGCTTAAGCCCTGCACTCCAGTGGCAGTGAAGGCTACAGCTGGCCTACGTAAACTTGGGCCGGAATTGAGCGAGAAGATCTTGGAGGCTGTTCGAAATCGATTGGAGACTGTTTATCCGTTCCCCGTCGTTTCGAAGGAAAACCATGGTGTTGAAGTTATGGAAGGGACCGATGAGGGTGTATATGCTTGGATTACCACAAACTATCTCCTCGGTAAAATTGGTGGTCCTGACCATAGCGAAACAGCCGCAGTGTTCGACCTTGGAGGCCAATCCACACAAATTGTCTTCGAGCCTACATTCAAAAGTGGCCAAAGTGGGATGCCTGAAAAATTGGCCGAGGGAGATCACAAATACAGGCTTTCATTTGGCGGAAGAGATTTTGAACTTTATCAGCACTCCCATCTTGGATACGGTCTTATGGGAGCTCGGGAAACTATTCACAACACGCTTTTCGATGCTATCCACTCGACTAATCCTCAGAATCCTAGCTGGGTAGAGGCGCCAATTACCAATCCATGCATTGCTCCAGGAATGACTCGACCCGTCAACATTACATTCGCAGAGAAACACCCTCTCTATTCTAAATATGGAGAGAAGCTGCTCGTGAACATGGCAGGACCAACGTCCCCGGCTCCAGCGCAGTGCCGCAAACTTGCTGAGACTATCTTAGCCAAAGATGCAGAATGTGCTCTTACTCCATGCTCATTCAACGGTGTTCACCAACCATCTCTAGCAAAGACATTTGCAAAAGAAGACGTCTATACCTTCTCCTATTTCTACGACCGTACGGATCCTCTGGGAATGCCAGAATCATTCACATTAAATGAACTTCATCGTCTTACAGATCAAGTCTGCGGTGGTAAATCACAATGGAATGTCTTCGAGAGTATTCCCGATGCCATAACGGAGTTAGCTGATCGTCCGGAATGGTGTCTTGACCTCAACTATATGATGGCACTTCTACACACTGGATATGAGATGCCGCTTGATCGAGAAGTGAAGATCGCGAAGAAGATTAAGAATAATGAGCTTGGATGGTGTCTTGGTGCTAGGTAAGCTTTTCTTTTTCTAAGCTTCGATTAGAGCACACTAATTAGGCTCTGCAGTCTTCCATTATTAAGTCAAGGATCAGGATGGGAATGTCGCTTTAAAGAAATTTCATAGAATTTTGAGAAGACCAAACATGGGCGGCGTAAAGGGTTTTCAGTCATAGAACGCACCTGGGTATAATAATAAAAGTTGTACTAATATATATATATATATATATTGTCTTACGTTCCTCTACAAATTCCGTACAGTTTTAATTTTCCTTTATGTCACACTGTACAAATGTGGATTTTCAGACCATGCAAGTTGTTTTAGTTTTCAAAATGCAAAATTCCTAATCCCTCATTCTCACCCCTAATACACCTACCTATTTGGTCTCCTCTTTCCTCTTCCCTCTTCGCGCTCGTTCTGGTGGCCCGTCTTTCTCTTTCTTCTCCTCATCATAACCATAGCACTCCGGTTCCCTAAAAAATCTACCCTCACCAACCCCCAAAACATGCATCCCCCTCCCAAGCGGGCCATCATACTTTTCTTTCCATCTCTCTCTCGCTTCCCTCAACAATCTCGCTTTCTCTTCTAGGGATGGCGGCGGCACTCCCAATATATGGCGCTGCAAATAATGCATGTCGCGCCGTGCCTCGGTACTGAAGCTCAGGATGGGGCAGTTTGGGCATGCAGTGGGGGATCCTGGGAGCGAAGGGTGTCGGGAGATGGAGTTGCGGTTGGGGTTGAGCATTGAGGGTCGGTGGGTGGCTTGAGAGGTGAAGGGGAGGGGAGGGCAAGGAAAAGAGGGTGCGTTTTACCGGATTTAATGCGTGATTGGGATTGAGGTGGGGGAGTTGGATGTGAATCACGCCGCAAATCTCTCTATCCACAAATGTCTCAATCCATTCAAAGCTCTCCTTCATAAACACACTATCTGCCCCGCCGATTCCCTCGTCCACCACTCGTCCACCACTCTTCCACACCCCCGATGTCGTACTACCACTCCCCGTTTCTCCCCCGAACTGCCTTCGCAACCCGCCGACCTACTCTCCACCTCCCGCCTCCTCCTTCTGATCCCCACTCTCACTCCAGGGCCACCCTCTCAAACCCTAACACAGTAACCTCATTCTACCCCTTCTCATCCCGATCCTGCTCCTTCACATCCAAAGACTTATACCTCCTCCCCGGCTACAAATACAATGGTCCATTCGGGCCCTCTTCGCATATAATCCCGCCGGTCGAGGGGGTGTATTGTACGTCGCCTGAACCCCGCAGCCCTGACTTGAAAAATCTCTGCCGTAAAGGAGAGGGAAAGAAGGAGGGTGGGCGCAGGTAGATTTGAGGGAAGAGAGGGAGATCGATGGCCCAATATAAGAGAAGATATCCAGTATTTCGTCTATGACCGCGCGGCTAGGATCAATGAGGAGGCTAGGAGGCGGGGGGATGTAGATCGGTTGGCAGATCCTGGGAAACGGGAGAATGAATGGAAAGAAATGAAGAGGTTCAGAGACCGCGAAATTCAACGTGAAAGAGGGAGGGAGGAGTGGCAGGTTATTGGAGAGAAGGATAGAGCTAGAGAGATGCAGAATGGTGAAAGAAAATGGGACATGGATTGCAATTGAAATTGGGGGATGTGGGGTTGTCGGAGGGGCTGGAAAGGTGATGGGATGGGCAAGGGGATGGTAGAGAAGAAGTATATGCGGGTTGTGTCTACTTGGACGAAGTGGGCATATCCGTGAGAACAAACTGCGGAACAAACTTGACCTGCGCGGTATTTTGGAAGAGTTCTTTTAGAGTATGAATAGAAGCGTTGCGCTTGCGTCCATAACGAACAGTGACCGAGTCTGGTTCCTTGAGGTATGCATGCCCACTTAACATTATCTCTAGTAATTATCTCACAAGAGAGTGCATGGCGAACACTCAATGCGTTTATATTCCAACTTTGATTTTGGCACTGGTTTTATAAAGGGGCTTCAGCCCCTGAACCACCTAAGACATCTTCAATCACATCTGCAGGCCCAATGCCTTCTAATAGTTCTTTGATTGCTTCCACGTCACTTCCCCATTGCATGCTTCGTTCATTTTCTGGCTCAACGATTCGTATACGATGGAGGTATATCTTTCGAGCTGCGAGGGCGACGAGTGACGGAGTAACATATTCGAGGCCATGGAGTGGAGCAAGACATCTAGATAGTCAGCATTGGTTTCTAGGAAACGACAGAATGTACGTACTTGGCAAGTTTACCCAAGTGTTTTGTTCCAATAGCAGAAATACCACCGGCCACAGCCCTATGTAATCTCAAAAACGACACAATATTATGTACGTACTGCTGCAACTCCACAGTAATAGTAGTCTGATTACTTTTCTGCGTCAAAAGCTCTATCTCCCTCACTGAGATCCGCGGCCAGAACATAGGATCCGGCTGCTCAATCGGAGGACTCTTCTTCACAACTGAAGAAATAGAATCCTCATCACTAAACTTTTCATCCAGATTAGGGAAACCATCTTCCGGATCATGGAAATGCGAAATGAACATATGTTCATTAAGATGTTTCGTTAATCTCGGCCCTTCCCCACCTGCCAATAAAGCAATGAATAAGAAGCGTTTGGGCGCATTTTGAACTGAGCTTTTGGTATAGAGTCTTTTTGAGCGCATCAGTTCCAAGGCTTGGATTTGCATCTGAACAGGCGCCTCATCGAGATT
This sequence comes from Chlorociboria aeruginascens, assembly GCA_002276475.2. NCBI lineage: Eukaryota > Fungi > Ascomycota > Leotiomycetes > Helotiales > Chlorociboriaceae > Chlorociboria > Chlorociboria aeruginascens. The sequence continues at coordinate 79,795 of NCSK02000030.1, read as the reverse complement.
CTTCGCAATTATTACGTTGGCTATGGATTTTGAGTCGGGGAAGTTGTCGGTTATTGGAGAGCGAGAGGAAATGGGATGGAAAGAGGGTGTAGGGAGAAAATAGGAGCCTGAGTCTTGTCGAGTTATCAGGGGAGAGGCCGAGCGAGAGGGACTGTGCTCAACAGTGAGGATAGAATGTGCGAAGTCATCGAGGGTGGTATTTTCGGAGCAATCGATCACAGCATGGGAAAGGCCAAAGACCTTTGCTGCTACCTGTAGTCATCAACCAGCGTCCGGCCAATTCGCAATAGATGTAACATACCAGCTCTAACTCCAATACTAGATCATCAAGCACGTCTGGATCTGTATCAATGATACAGTGCTCTTCAGCGACGAGACATATCAGCGCCGCGAGCTCCACATCGCTGAGCTCATGAATCTTTCCCAGCAAAGTTTCGTTTGCCATTAGGCCATGAATAGCCCCGACTTTCAATCGCCCATGCCCAAGCAAACAATCAGCCTCCAGACATTCAGGTAACAAGTGAATTGAGAATTCAATGGTTGTCGTTGGGGATTTCGATGTGGTGGTGTTGTTGATCTGACGAGTGTTTGCGCCTAGACCCCACCTTAAATCTGAGCTCCTTCTCAAGCTGCCCATGCAAGTCTTCCGCCAAACAAACATTGACAAATCTATGGAAACATGATATGAGTTAAGGGACTTCACTGGAATGTCGAATCCAACGGCGGACTGGGAGAAGGTGGGGGATAGATTCTATCGGAAGATACAGCTTTATACGGCAGTTTTCGACGAAGACCTGGACCTTGAGAACTATATCTTCACCGGTTGTTCATATGGAGGAGCAATTGGTACGCTATACACATTCCCATTTCAGATCCTAGGAGGATACTTTCGGCCTTATGTTTATTAGAAGATGGATTTCTCGAAGTCGAGGGTTTAGCATTACTGGAACGCTTAGAGCCTTTTGCCCAAAGCCAGAGATATAATCATCCTAAGCTGCATGATAGTATATCTGAAATATCCCTAAGTGGAAACATCCTAGCAGAAGGCCTCCTTTTGGAGGTTCAGTACAATCACATGACTTTCGTCCCTTCTCTCACCCCTTCTCATTCCATTGAACATCTTACTATTGTCTTTCGGATGCTGACTCTTGATCTGAACAGCTCTCTACCGAGACGAGACGAAGCTTCACTCTTTCCGAGGAACGCAAGCACTCAAGTCAAGTATTGACCTCTACAGCTGTTCTGGTAAACTGATTCGGCGGATAAACTGGGATAAAGGTTCTATCAAAGGACTTGGCTGGTCAGAGGATGAGCAACTCTTGGTTGTAACTGCAGATGGGACCGTCCGATGCTATTATGATCTTCAAGGGGAGTTCACCCAGTTCTCACTTGGAAATGGTGCCGAAGAATATGGAGTCGAAGCTTGCAGGTTTGTGGCTAGTGTATGAATATGGTTTCATCGTGTTGACATTGTATAGATTCTACAGCACAGGATTTGTAGCTCTACTTTCCAATAACAATCTAATTTCAGTCTCTCGATACGATGAACCAAGGCCTAAATTAATCGCAACACCGCCCGAAGGCGATGTTCATTCATGGACTCTAATACCGCCAACTTACTCTCTTTCCTCATCCGTGGAGGTCTTATTAAGTATAGGTCAAACCATACATGTCGTCGATGTAACAGAATCAGAAGACCGATTGCTAGATATTGGGCCGTTCACCCATATCAGTGTATCCCCCAATGGCAAATTCGTAGCATTGTATACAGAGACTGGAAAAGCGTTCGTTATTACGAGTAATTTCCAGAATAGACTGAGCGAGCATGATTCGCGGTCAAAAACGCCACCTAAAGATGTCCAGTGGTGTGGAAATGATGCTGTGGTCATTGCTTGGGAAGACGAAGTTCATATTATTGGACCTAGGGATGCCGCTGCAAAGTACTTCTACGATGGTCGGGTTCATCTGGTCGCGGGTAAGTAGCAGTTCGTATTTCTATCTTGATTGAAGAAAAGCCTAACATTCCCTCCATAGATCACGATGGGGTCCGTTTAATCACAAACGATGTCTGCGAGTTCTTGCAGAAAGTCCCTGAAGTAACCGATGAAGTCTTCCGATTTGGCACAGAATCACCAGCATCAATACTTCTCGATGCAGTTGAACAATTAGAACACCAGTCGCCAAAAGCTGATGACAACATTCAACTGATAAGGCCGAACTTGGTCGAAGCAGTTGATACTTGCGTAAGTTTCCTGACCCTCAAAGCCTACGTCTTTCTGACTATAATGTAGGTTAAAGCAGCCGGTCATGAGTTTAGCATCCACTGGCAGAAGCAACTTCTGAAAGCCGCATCATTCGGAAAATCAGTCCTCGACATATACGACAGCGATGACTTTGTCAATATGTGCGAAATCCTTCGAGTCCTAAACGCAGTCCGATTTTATGAAATCGGTCTCCCACTCTCCTACGAGCAATTCTTACGTCTAACCCCCGAAAAACTCATCCAACGTCTAATCAACCGCCACGAATACCTCCTCGCAATTCGAATCTCATCATATCTCCGCCTTCCAACCGATCGCATCTATGTGCACTGGGCTTCTCAAAAAGTACGTGTTGGTTCCGAAGACGAAGATACGATCTGTCGCCTCATCGTGGACAAACTGTCCGGTAAACGTGGAATCTCATTTGAAGAAATTGCACGCGCAGCGTATGACGAAGGACGTGGCCGCCTAGCCACCCAACTCCTGAACCATGAACCGCGAGCCGGGAAGCAAGTCCCTCTCCTTTTGAACATGGAAGAAGACGAAATCGCGCTGGATAAAGCAATAGAAAGCGGAGATTCGGACCTTATATTCTTCGTGCTCCTCCAACTCAAAAAGAAACTCCCACTCGCGTCCTTCTTCCGCGTAATTAACACCCGGCCCATTGCAACCTCACTCATAGAAGCCTCTGCTCAAGACGAAGATCCCGAATTACTCAAGGATTTATATTACCAAGACGATCGCCGAATCGACGGTTCGAATGTCTTCGTAAAGGAAGCGATCAAGCAACCTGATACTAAGACGACCATTGATAAATTAGCACTCGCTAGTAAACTGCTCTCGGATTCTAAGGATACAGCGTTTGAGACGAGAGCGTTGCAGGAAGCCACGGCATTGCTAAAAATGCAGGAGCAGTTTGAAAGGGACTTGAATGAGAGGTTTGGGGGCCTGAGCGTTAATGAGACGTTGTTTAAGTTGGTGGAACTGGGTTATACTGGGCGAGCTAAGAAGATGCAGAGCGAGTTTAAAGTACCGGAGAAGACGATTTGGTGGATTAGGTATTGCTCCCTCTCTCTCCCCCTTCCCTTTCCTTCTACTATCTACTACCCTTCCCTCTTAGCCTTTCTAACAAGCCATAACACGAAATAGACTCCGAGCCCTAGTATCCAAACGCGACTGGAACGAACTAGAAGAATGGTCCAAGACCCGAAAATCACCTATTGGATGGGAAGTATGTCTCTCTTGCCTTTCCCATCATCTCCCCTTACCTACCTACCCTCCACTAACCCCATGGAAGCCATTCTTCACCAGCATCCTCAGCGCCGGTAATCCCAAACTAGCCGCCCTCTTCATCCCCAAAGCGGCACCCAGCCTGGCAACGGGGGAAAGCATAGCCATGTACGAGAAATGCGGGATGAGAGTGAAGGCTGCGGAGGAAGCGGTGCGGCTTAAAGACGCAGAGGCGTTTGAGAGGCTGAAGACTGCAGCGGGCCTAGGCAGTAGTGAGGGGAGGGAGATTGAGAGGTTAGGGGCTGCGATGAAGCGGTGATCTGTTTTGTTATTTATGAATGTTTGGTTGGTTTGGGGGGGATTCGCTTCAAAGGGAACGAGGAGAATTAGGAATAAATCAACGATTTCTTATTCCATTATACCCTACATACTCAATGATTCCTAGTGAATTCCACTCCACGCCTAAAGGCACCATACGTAAAACCTCTACAAAGCCTATGCAAGATCCCTTCCCATCCTTCATCTGGTCAGTAAAGAGTGAGCACCTGCCATTCGCCAGGAAAAGCTATACATCTCACATCTTATATCCTTTTCCTTTAAAATGGGGGTTATTACAGAGCGTTCTTGCTCTATCTGAATTTTTCTTTGGCCCGATATCCGGCCTCCACTCATACTATGCTTGATGCCTAATACTTATTCTCAACATTTTGTTTTTAAGAAACGTAGACGATTCCATCATAGTCTTCTTCGTCCAATTTTCTCTCACTGCAACTTCATTTCAATCGTACAAGATTCAGATAAGAGGCGGTTCTGGTTCACGCTCCTTGGCTCCATTTCCTTTGACATTTCTATTCGGATCCCCATTCCCATTCACAGGTTCTGTAGTCGGTACGCTTGGAAATCTGGTACCTTCGCGTCCCGCGCTGCCATCAAAAATGAAAGGCCCCACATCATTCCTCGGCGTCATTGGTCCCTCTACACCCAACAGCAAAGGATCTGATGATTGGAGGAGATTACTGGGACTTGGGGTACGGTTTCCATTCCGAACTCCATTGGTGCGGGAATTTGACGACTGGGCCTGATAATTACCGTGGACGAGGGAAATGGGTGTTTTTGGCGTGGAGGTGGACGCTGTCGGGGGCGCTTTTCGCGGAATGATGTTGATGGGAGGGATGCTGGAGTCTGTGCCTGTATTGGATCCGGAGAGGTTGGTTGATCGGGAGTTTCCATGAGTGGCCGGATTGGAGAGAACGGTTGTGGAATCTGTGGAGCGAGACGCTGAGCGGCTGGCAGGAGGTGGAGATAATACAGTGATATTCCTAGTTCTGTCAACAAGAACCTGTGGAGCTCCTTGGCTATCTGAATCTTCACTTGTTTCTTCGATCTCCTCCATTTCTTCGGAGCTCTGATCGATGTGTGATCGTGAGTTGTATTCTCGGGTTGCGGAGAGCAATTCTTCGATTTGCTCAGACACTTGGGCTTGCTGATCCGATTCTCGAGAGTCTGTAGGTGTCATGGGTCCAGTTGAGGCTAAAGCATCGTTGGCTTGGACTTCTTCCGATTCACCTTCGGTATAACCTTCCTCCAGTTCGGCTTCGAGATCTGCCACGGCTCGGCAGTTGGGACATATGAAGTGTGGCCAATGTGGACCGTTTATTATGACTCGTATGCATTTGTAATGCCAGGTATGTGAACATGGTGCTACAAAGAGGGATTGGCAAGGCTAGGAAATTAGTTTGGCCTGTGAAAAAGGCTTTCGAAAGACCTACAGCAATCTGTCCAAGACATATCGAGCAGTCTTGTGACGAACCACTAGACGATGGCTTTCCCTGGCTATTCAACTCTCGCAAACGTTTATGAGATTGTACACTGGAGCTTGTTAGCATAGCAATAGTATTCTCACGGAAATATACATACTTGAAGCTACTTGGACCATTCTGCCAGCCTTTATTGAGTTCCACTCTAATCTTCACACACCTGAAAATCATTTCCTCTCCTCCCTTAAAATCTATACCCAGCTGCACAATATCCCCATCATTGACTGGAAATGGCTTCGATTCGGTGCCGGGTGAACTGAGCCGTATATGATTGAGAAATGTGCCGGAAGAGCTTTTCACATCTTTAATAAACCATCTACCGCCGGAACACCAGAATTCACAATGACGCCTACTGACAACCTTCGACTTAAACCCGACTGGCGCGGCGGATGGCATATTCACCGGTTGTATAGGTAGCATATCTCTCTCCGAATATCGACCAACTTTTATAACCTCCTTCCCACTAGGTAATATGCGGGACATAGGGCTGAAAACAAGAGACGGTCGTTGAGCTCTTGGATCCTGGTGACCAACAAAACGAATGGAAGGTAATTGATGTGCCATGCCTTTGTCCCCATTCGTTCCATTTGTCCCATTCAAGACTGCATTACTTGCACTTCGATTCCGAGGGGTTTCCCCACCATCATCTAATTGAGGCATATCTTGCGCACCACCACCTACTGTAGCAGACCTGGTTCGTGCCATAGAAGCAGCAAGCTCCGAAGTTACAGTCGAGGGAGAATTGCTCGACAAGACGGCAGACGATGATGCCGTATCAGTAGACTGCGGTTCTGTCGCGATGCGAGATACTCCACTATGGCCCCCAACCGTTGGCAACCAGCCACTCGTGGGACCGACGGCAGGTGTATCTGGACTACTGACTCTTAAATCGGTGGTGGATCGCTGTGCTGTTGGAGACGTATGTCGAGCAATGCGTTCTGCTGGGGGCGGGGAGGTCGCTGCAGTTGCCGAAGCTCGAGGAGAGCTGGTTGGTGGTGATGTTGCGAGTGGATAACTGGTTGCTCTTCCAAGCGTCGGCGGTCTCTGCTGATTGCTCGAACTACTGTTGTTATTATGACTCTCTCGCGACAACAAATGGTGATTCCGTAAATAGCTCAACCCCCTCAGTCGGCCGGTTCTCCCCGTTGGAGAGGTTGGAGTCGAAGCTGAAGATGGAGATGGAGCTGAAGACAGGACCGGCGAATCTCTCGTCCTGGCAACTGTTGGTGAGTGAACCGGACTACCATGTCCCGAGGTATACATTGGGCGAAACTGAAGGGAATCCCTTAAAGTATATAGACCGTCGAGAAGATGGCAGGATCGAGAGCATCAGGATTTGGGGAGGGGAGAAGAGGCTGGTGGTGGTGAGCTGAACGGACACTGGGAGACTGGATCTCGTGTTTGCCTTCATGCATTTCACAACAAAATAAGAATGCGCCACAACGCAGGATCAAGGAGCCACTGATGCTAGTCGGCGGGAGTAAGATGATTATCTTGGTGCTCCAGATCCATCCGAACGAGGTCTCAGGAAATGCATATGAGGGGAGCGGGAGGGGAGGGGGAGGGGACGGGACGGGGACGGGCGCGGAAATGCTTCTCCAAGCGTTAGAGAGAGTCCAGGCTTGAGTCTAGGAGCATGCGAGAGAAACAGTGACGATATTAAAGAATGCCAGCATTAATAACAATGTAATGTCTCCCCGGGTTTATTAACAGTGTGTCGGGGAATGCAATGTCTAGAATACAGTTATCCTATATTGGTATGGATAATGGATGTGGGTTGTATATCTTCAGTATGTATAACAAACTATACAATCTATTTTTGTGTACAGCACCAGCTTATGTAATATACTCGTGACATTGTCTAACTTATTCCTTCTGGCTGATGTAATCAAGCCGGTAGAAGCCGCGCCAAGCCCTTTTGCATCAACTTTTCGAGGGCAGCGAGTCCTGTACCGTACTCTATTCTGCTCTTTCGACGAGAGCCATCATCATGTTGACCGCATCTCCCACCAGAGCACTTGCTCGATCACTGTCAACAAGGAGGTGTGCTGCTAACGTTCTACCAACCTTCCGCTCAAGAACTCTTGCCACTGTTGTAGATCCAATACAAAAAGTATGCTCCGAATCACTTACTCTCTACGTTTTCTAAACACAACCAGGACCCAGCGGAACTCGATCAAATATCCACTCTCTCAAATGGCATGCGTGTTGCGACAGAGGCCCTACCGGGCCATTTCTCTGGGATTGGTGTCTACATCGATGCAGGCTCCCGATTCGAAAATGAAAACCTGCGAGGCGTCAGCCATATCATGGACAGGCTAGCCTTCAAATCCACCTCCAAACGTACGAGCGACGAGATGTTAGAAGCGTTAGAGTCACTAGGAGGAAATATTCAGTGCGCTTCCTCTCGAGAATCTCTCATGTACCAATCCGCGACCTTCAACTCTGCAGTCCCAACGACCGTTGCTCTTCTAGCAGAGACGATTCGAGACGCAAAGAATACGGAGGAGGAAGTGGAGCAGCAATTAGAAACTGCAGCATATGAGATTGGAGAGATATGGTCGAAGCCGGAATTGATATTACCGGAGTTGGTGCATATGGCAGCATTTAAGGACAATACTCTTGGAAACCCCTTGTTATGTCCTAAGGAACGACTCGGTGAGATCAACAAAAGTACCATTGAAGCTTACCGAGATACATTCTACAAGCCAGAAAGAATGGTCATTGCCTTTGCCGGAGTGAAGCATCACGAGGCATTGAAACTGGCGGAGGAATATTTTGGAGATATGCCACGAGGGGGGGATCCAATACTATCACAAACCGGCTCAGAAACCTCACTCGATTCAACTTCCAGTCAGGATAGCATTACCTCAACATCCTCATCCTCAACACCACCATCACCTATGCAACAACCATCCAAATTATTCTCGCGCATACCCTTTTCCAAATACCTCTCGACATCTGCCCCGAAAAATGCTTCTGTTCTCTCTACCGTTCCCTCCCCAATGGACCTCAATATTCCATCCCACTACACGGGCGGATTCCTCTCACTCCCCTCTCTACCACCTCCAGTCAATCCTTCTCTTCCAGCGCTAACCCACGTCCACCTCGCATTTGAGGCCCTCCCAATCTCTTCACCCGACATCTATGCTCTCGCTACTCTCCAAACCCTGCTCGGAGGCGGTGGTTCCTTCTCCGCCGGCGTCCAGGGAAAGGGATGTATTCACGTCTCTACACTAACGTGCTCAACCAATATGGCTGGGTGGAATCATGTATCGCATTCAACCACTCTTACACCGATTCCGGACTCTTCGGCATCTCAGCTTCCTGCTCCCCAACAAATGTAGCAAGCATGATAGATGTCATGTGTCGGGAACTCCAAGCCCTCACATTAGAGCACGGTCACTCCTCTCTACAACTTGTGGAAGTCAACCGCGCCAAAAACCAGCTCCGCTCCTCTTTGCTCATGAACCTCGAGTCCCGGATGGTAGAACTCGAAGATCTAGGTAGGCAAATACAAGTCCATGGCCGCAAAGTGGGAGTAAGAGAGATGTGTAAGAAGATTGAAGAGTTGACAGTTCATGATTTGAGGAGAGTTGCGAAGAATATAGTGGAGGGAATGGTGACGAATGAAGGGGAGGGAAGCGGTGCGCCTACTGTAGTTTTACAGGAAGGTGAAGAGGAAGGTGTAAAAGGGAGGAAGTTGAGATGGGATGAGATTCAGGGGAGGATCGAGAAGTGGAAATTGGGGAGACGGTGAAGGATCATATATATGAATATTGTACGATACCCTATCAGTCTGGTAAATAGAGACCTGTAACATAGCCGGTCTGAGATGACCAGACCACTCTAAGTATTTTCATTCCGTATAGTGTGTTGTTATAACTGCGGAAATATCCAACCTTACCTAAAAGGGTGCATTCTAAAGTTTGGGATGGAAAGTCACAACCTAAGTTAGAGGTTTGGTGAACAGTAAGTGGAAGTTATAATCAATGTTTCTAAATATTTCTTACAAAAATGGCCAGCACTCAAACTATCACCGAAATTGCCACCCCTAAAATAGATGGGGACTTCCCCGTCGATCAAAATGTTATCGATTGTAAGTTCTGTCCCAAGACACATCACGCCCATCTCATAATTCTCTAGGTCCCTCCCCCCGGGGGACGAAAATTCTTACGGTTACTGCGTGCGTATGGATACATACTCGCTCTGGGCTTGCACTGCCCACATTACTTACCGAACTCCAAGATAGCAGCACTGTCAAGGAGATCGGCCTCAAGGTATATTATATTATTCCCAAGCACGGAAACGGATCGGTAGATGCTGAAGATCCTTTTTTACAGCACCTCTCTCAGCCTACTACGGGCTCGTTCCCCATAGCGAACCCGTCAAGATGTGGGACGATAGAAACGACCTAGACTCGCTGAAATCTCAAGTTATCCTCCTGCTTACACCAGTCAGGCTTACCTGGGATGCGGGAACAGTATGGCTTCTCCCTGGCTCAAATGTGAAGAATATATATATCATATGAGAAGGTTTGTTTATAGAAGGTTAGGATTTGTAAGGGTATGCTAAAATTGGTAGAGAAGTTCCCAGCCGTGAGAATGGGTGACAGAGGGGGTGTTGCTAAGGTGGGGGATAGAGGAAGTCAGCTGTAAGGGGGGTGGTGGGGAATTTGTTGTTGGAGGAATGTTGATGATAGATTTAGTGGCTAAAGCTTTATACCACCTACGGCTTGAAAACTGCGGCTGGTTTATTTTTGAGTTCACGATATAATGGGTCTAGACTTGGCGTGTTTCCAGCAGGGAAAAAAAAACATTCTATTCTTCTGACTCCATCCTCAGTGAGCCAATACAAATACAAATCATTGTCGCCACCTCAATGCAACCAAAGCAAACAATACCAACAACTCTTCTCCCCTCGAGTTTGCATATTGGAATATGAATTAAGTGCGGTATATTTCTGAGGGTAGTCCATCGCCGCTGGTTTTCAGTGACATAGCCATGACTATTCCGCACAGGACAGACTTTCATCACCAACTCGTCATCTATCATCACAACCCAAGTCATTCCATTGCTAATAAATGTCACTATTGCAAATATAAATATTTCGTGATGTGTGATGATCCTGGTGATCTACCGGGGTTGAAGTAAGCATTCTGTACTACTACACTTCACCCAAAACAGAAAATCGAAGAACCGACATACAAGACAAGAGAAACCTACAAAGAGCAGAAATTCCCACAAGAAAAGCCGCATCTTCTAAAAGCATAAAGAAAAACAAAATTGCAGCTTCAAAACACCAGCAGTTCCAACCCGTTTCAGAAATCCAAATCAAATTGGGATATAAAAAACCCCCCTCCCTCTCCCCTGATCCGCATTGTCATCCCCAACACTCCCATCAATTAAACCTCCTACAGGATGAATAAAATCCCATCATTTCAAAAATTCCAGCCAATGAATTCTCCAAAGGCGCAAGCCGGGAGGTCTCACCTGAAAGGCTATGCAGACTCATGATACAGATCTGTAACTCGAGTCTGGAAGCGCGGCGGTGTTTGTTGTTGGTTGAGGGATCGCAGTTTGGTTTGGGGGACGGGGAAGGGGAACAAGGTGGAGACCGACAAGGGAAAGATTGCGAAGATATATTGGGGCAAGGTCAAGCGATGGATGTAGTATGCGACCATAATGACTACCTTTTCGTCGGAAGAAGATTTCTGTCTCTCAATCTTGTCATTTTATTTATTCTAGGATATTTCTGAAGTATTAGTAGAAGGAGCAGTTACAGGACTTGAGTTCTTAGGAAGTCCAAAACCGTAGCCTGGAATCTCTCTGGCTCGTCACTTGGTGGAGAATGGCCTGAATGCTCGAAGACTTCAAGCCTTGCGTTCGGCATTCCGTTCGCGATTACTTCGCTGAACTCTACCGGCGTAATGTAGTCATGACGTCCGACGACTACGAGCGTAGGAGTCTAATAACGAGTCAGAGTTACCCAGTAGCATGGGGGTGAACGTAGTCTTCTGTATTGACCTTAATCTCTCGAAGTTGAGCCCTCACATCAAACCTTGGTACATTAAAACTGAACGCCGCATTCTGAGTAGCAGCGTGATAAGCCGACCTCTTATTCTTCGCATCCAACCCTTGAAATATCCCCTCTTTCGCTGCCACATTAGGATCTTCTGGTGGAGAATAAATGGGTAACGTTTCCCGAACTCCTTCCTCGAAATCTTTATCATCCTTCAAAGTTCCTGACCAGACACGAACTTGACGTGCCACATCAATTTTGAGCCTGTCTGATGTTAAGCAATTCGCTAGCGCAGTCATCGCACCCAAGACTCCGTTTGCCCAGGTATCTCGCAGTATCAGTCCGTTCAATCGATCACCATGTAGGATAGCATAATCCAACGAGATGAAGCCGCCATAGGAACCACCAGCGAGAAGAAATGTTTCTGCACCTGCCCATTGTCTAGATCCCGATTAACAACTATAATCTTAACTTTAAGAAGGCCAAATACCTCAAGTTCTCGACATCCTTGATCCAGCGGTCATGAGTGAACGGACCAGTAAGAGAAGATTCTCCGCTACCTCGAGCATCAAAAACTAGGACTCGGAAAGTGTCTGAGAGGAAAGAGAAGGAAGACTCGGGTTCTTGAAGAGTGGATAGTCCTGGTCCCCCATGAAGACCGATCAGCAGCGGTTTGGTGGGTTTCGTATCATCTCCAAGGACCTTGACATGCAGATGAATTCCGTCGTCCATTTGGACAAATGAAGTTTTCGAGGATATAATTGATGCCATCTTGGGATTTATGTCCTTGACTAAGATGAGTGAAGAATAGGAGAGAATAGCAAGGAGATATGAAACTTATCGGAATAGGAAATAGTGACAAACATCAAGATGGCGCACAATTTGTGCAATATAGAAGCTTGGAGCTTGCTCTGACAAATCGATTTTCTAGATCTACGCATGGGTTACACTTTATGCTCCCACACCACACGTGATGCCATTTATAAGCAGTCACTTAGACGGTACACCTCTGCTGCCCCATCGATCGATTCATGCTCTTTGATGTAGGATAGTTTGAAATATTACACGAAGTAGAGCTGGTTCTATCTGCCGCCGGCGTTCCATCAAGGCAAGTAGATACCAGTAGACCTTGGGGTGGTATCATGCTTCTCTCTTCTTTACATCATCCTCATATAGTGCAATGAGACCCTTCCAGAATGCAAGTAATATAGAAAATTTGGGAAGAAACATCCAGGACGAGTAACGGGCACACTCATAACATTGCCTCGGAAACGTACATCGCCATCGAACAGTCCTACGAAGCTAAGACAGGAAATTAGAATCCCTACTTCCAGATGCCATTTTCCTCTTCCCAAATTAATGAACATCAATGAAGTATTATATAACATAGTCCAGTATGGTCCTGCCTGGACTGATAGAGGCCGATATCTCGAATATTTGTTACTCTGGCACCGACCGAATCATCTTCCGAACTTTTTCTATCAACTATGCCATCTTCTTATTTACCCTAACTTGATGAGGCCTCTGAGTAGCTCATCTTCTCTCGTCTATTCGAGGCAGTCGGTAAAGGTGTCAAGACGATAGGGGCTTGTTCATGATTGAGTAAATTGCCAACGCGAATGGCGATCTCGTATTCGAGTTTGACGATGAGATACTCTTCCCATGACACATCTACGGCATTCTATGGGATCCTTAATGGTGATGTATCCATTCAGAATGAAACTCGGCGTTAAAAACTCGATGTGCGAATATATCTCGAGACGCAATGCAACAGTTTGAGAAAAACCAGGCATCCGAGGATGCAATATGTGCCACCATCATACTGTGCTATTTCGAGCTTCTTGCCATGACAACACCGTTGGTTTAGATACAGCACCTTGATGCAGGTTCTAGAATGTCAGACACATAAGTCTAGAAGCTTGCCGGTCTACTTTTATACACCAACTGTTTCGAACTGTAAGGGTTGGGGTGATAAGTTCTTCTCAAGCTTCGGACAAGGGGACTTCCTTCGGCTCTAACAAGCTTCCCATAGGAATTTGCATCGATGTTACGCAAAACACCCCATATATTTGCTCAGGAATATTGGAAAATAAAATCCATTTGGGAAACCAAAAACAACGCTCGACAACCTAGTTGATGTTGTCCTCTTCAATCCCAGAGTACATCTCCCTTGCGGAGAGGATGGTAAATACGGCCTCCACTTTTGACCTCTAGGAATTAGCGTAGAAAGCCTGGGTTGGCCTATTAACTTCCACTTTCAACCTCGAAGAAATTCAGAACAATTTTTCCACACTTATCAGATCGTCACCCATACTTCAAACGTTGATTTAGGTTAAGGTCCCGCCATATCTTCAGGTTTTATGACAGCGATCCGCCCCGCTGCCTGCTTGATCTCCTTTTCACTCCTAGCCTCGACAAGTGGAGCGAATAGTGGATATGGAACCCATTCCGTTCACCACACCGAAGGGGTATTAGAAGCAGTTGCTTATGTGGACGTCTGTTCGCAATCCCTAGCAATCATTTTATTTATGACAGTAATCTTCTCGCTGAACGTCGTATCGATATGGAGTGTTTCGCTGATGGATGAGCGAAGGTGCTGAGGGAAAGCAACCATGTTAGCACATCCTTAGCCATGTATTATTGGAAGTCCTGTTTTATCAAGTTAAGGTAGTACATACTGCGAGGACTTGAGGCTTCTGTACCAGAATAGCTGGGTCTTCGTCCATTTGCTGTAACTGGAAATCCCGAGACTTCATGGCGTGCGAGGAAGTCAGGGGTAATTGTGATTTTACCATAATTTAAAGGGACAGGTGATTGAGAAATCATTATGTTGATATCATCAANNTNNT